>VDFB02000003.1:143290914-143388663 GCA_007258455.2 Sequoia sempervirens | reverse complement strand
AAGAGGAACCTCAACCATCAAAAAGAGAAAAGGAATTGGTAGCACAAAAGGAATGAATACAAAAGCATTGTGCTAATACAAATTCAAATACCGTAGTTGGAGACACACCCTCTACCGTAAGTGAATAAAAAGGGACACCATTAACCACAAGTGAATATGGAGGGACACCATTATTGCAAGTAAATCTGGTTTGACTCCATCCAACACATCTCAAGTTGAGAGTAAATCATCACTCAGATTTGACGAAGAAGGTATGCCATCATCCCCACAAGAGCCTCAAGATATGTCTTCTACTCCACCCTTGATCAAAGGTAGGAAATCTAGCCCACCTCAATTAAATATTGATGAAATTGCTAATGTTGAGATGTATGTACCTAAGAGAACACCACCTAGAATTTTGCGTAGAAAGCCAAATTTTTTGATTAATATTGATGAGGATATTTTGTAGCACATGGAAGGTAAGATTCCAGAATGCACTTGTAGAAGATATGCTGATAAGATTTGGAAAATATCCTTTGAAAGGCTAAATGAGACTGGAAGATGTCAACTATTTGTTCAAATGACGCGGGGTTTAAAATACAGAAACATCATGAAGACTCTTGGGTTGAGAACATCGAATGCATCAAGTGAAAACATTATTGTGAAGAATCCAATGGATGCTTATGAGAGTGTGGGTAAGACCTCATGCTCAAAGGATAGTAATGTCACCCGATGTGTCATTACATTGACTTTGGTAAGCTATCAAACAAAGAGATCTTGTCACATTAAAAAGACAAGTGAACAAATGAGAATTAGTAGAAAAACTTTATCAAAAGCCATTCAAAGGCAGAAAAGAATTGAGGGCACTGATTCAAATGAATTACAGGCATTCTCGGGAAGATTGCCACATAAAGATAAAAAAGTTGTTGAAGCATTGAGAACACTAATTGAAGATTACTAGAAGAATAATACAAGGCCATCTTCGAATCAAAGGGATGTCGTAAGAAGGAGAATTGGTAGTTGGAATCGTGAGCCACATCCAAATCATTTTTTGGATACAACTCAAACCCAATTTTTTCATAAATTTCAAAATGCTTATCCTCAAATTAGTATTTCTCAAAGATTTTTTGGAAATTCATAAACCTTTTTATGTCAAGATAAATCACACATGCAATACTTGTTATTGTAGACTACATATTGAATTCACTAACCATTATGATGTTTATCATTCTATATGTTTAGATTTGCATACTAATGATGTTTTGTAGGATTGTGGCATAGAAGCCCCACCAAAATCTTCAAGAGAGTTCTTATCAAAAAATTTATGTCAAATAGAGGATGGCCAAATATTCTATAGGACAACATGCTTGGATGGTTCATGTGAGCGTTGCGGTGCCTTGCAACGAATGCCAATATGCCAAAATATGGAAAGCACAGATGAGGTGGGGCATAAACTAGTATATTTTGAGAAGTATAAAATAGTGGCATACACTACAAAAGATGGGTCTCAAGCAAAAACGTGTGATTTGGTTATTGAGAAGATTCCAGTGTATCAATTTATGTCCATGTTTCATGATAATCTAGTGTATGAGTATCCAAGGAATACCCATAGAGCCCAATGGATGGACACGTAATTAAAGCTATGCAAGGACACCTTTCTAGTTGGAAACATAGTATCAGTGGTTAAATTTGTAGAGAACTACACTTTGCAGCCACAGTGTGAGGTGCAGTCACAGTATTACAACTCCACACAGGGTTCAATATTTGTGCACATAGCATTCATTCATGCAGCTGATAGTACAAAGAACCAAAGGACGGTATTGAGGGAGTATCACTTTTATATTAGTGATGATTGCACACATTCTCCAGAGTTCAAGCAAGCTTGCTTCTAGATGTTCTATAGTGATTTGGCTCAGAGGGGCATAGTATACGGTCATCATATAATATGGTTGGATAACTATGAAGCATAGTTTAAGAATGTGTGCATGTTCTACTGGTTGTGTAGGATGCATCTCACTATAGGTTTTCAACATATGTAGAACTTTTGTGAGGTCGGGCATGAAAAGGGGGAGCATAATGGTGTAGGAGCATGCGTGAAAAGAGCATTAGCATGAGAAGAGTTAAAGTATAAAGATAGCACAATGTTGACAGATGAAAGTTCAATCATCGAGTGGTGTAATGCTTCGATGGGTCCAGGTAATGAAGGTATATCTTCAGTTCATAGATTTTTTTGGTTGATGGATGATACTAACATTGCACCATATGAGGATTTTTGTACACTAACAGGATTGAGTGAGCTACACTTTCCTTAGCTCAAATGCAAGTTCATGGAGTATCGATACATGTAAGATGTCATGCTTTTGTTCTTCATGTACAATGAAAGCCTTGAATGATTGTGAGTTAGGGGAGTGGTTGACAAATGGTTGACAAGTTATCTTACCCCACTTCACACATATCACCCTCCAATGACATTGGAACTAACACAAATGGAATCATCAGTCGACTTTGACCACGTATTAGATCTAGTTCAACCAAGTAATATATCTACTTTCTTAGTTTTTCAAATTCCATATTGTTATCTTACTTTGTCCTGTATTCATAATGTTGACTAATTTTGAGTGATTTTATGCACATATCAATGCAGGGCATGTTTATGTAGTTATTGTAGATGAAGAAAATGAAGAGGGAACACACTATTACTTGTGTCATTGTGTTGAGGCCAAAAATAAATTGGAAGCCCCAGTTATAGATGGAGAAAACATTGAATACCCTATAGGCTCAGTTGTTGTTACTGGAACGTGGCTTAGAAGGTACCTACATCAGAGTGTTAAACATTGGTTGTTTGAGGACTTTGACATGTATCGTAAGACTCTTCATTACTCGAACCTTGTTGTGGAATCCAATGTTCATTTGAGAAAATATGGGGGTAGACCTTTGAACAAGACCTTGTGGAAGGTCAATGATTCTGACCATGAGGAAATACTTGACACAATAAAGAGTAGAGCAGATCCAGATGGTTCATTAGATTAATTTGTAAGTATATGCACAATGGTTCTTATTAATTTATACTTGTATCCACATTAATTTGTTTGATGCCAATGCTATCATGTCTTATTTTACTTTTCATATCTGTAATTAACCCAGTAAACATTGAATGGTGTCCCCTTGCAGAAAATGTAGATTTATGAGCCATCCAAGAGAATCTCAGGCATAAAATCAATGCAACATCCCTATTTTGATTATGAAGTTGAATCTCAATTATGATTTTCAGCCATTACAAAAGTGTGTGCGAATCTTGGTGAGGGAATTTCAAGTTATTCATTTGAAGTTAACCTTATCATGAGCACCTATGATGTAGACATTATAGAAGCATCTCGAATTTCAAGATATTCTAGATTCATGAGAGGTGTTGTGTGCCATAGCCTATCTGTAAGTGCCTTCCATCTATTTTCATTTCATTTCCATTTTGGACATGAGTTGTTTCTTTTTTTTCTTTTACTTTTCCTATCTATAACTAAACTAGTAAAAATTGATTGGTCTCTCCTTGCAGAAAATGCTAATTTTGGAGCCATCGAAGAGAATCTCAACCAAAAAAGAAATGCAACATCCTTATTTTGATGATCTTGACAAATCTTAATTTTGATTTCAAGCCATTATAAAAGAGTGTGTGAAGCTTTGTGAGGGAATCTCAAGTTTCTCATTTGAAGTTAACCTCTAAATGAGAACCTATGATGTAGACATTATAAGAGAATCTTGAATGTATGAGTGACATTGTAAAATATATGTGAGAACAAAGTACCTAAGGCATTGTAATGAGATTTACTGAAATAATGAAATTTGGTGTAGGGGCACCAAGGTTATTGAGAAAATTTGGTTCACGAAAATCTTTTAAGTTAGTTTTGTGTTATGAGTTTTGTCAATTGAATAAGGTCATAACACATCCACAATTGATTTATAATGTAATAAGTCATGTTAGTTACAAAAAGAACAGTTAGGCATGATTGGAAAGATGTAGAATCATTTGTAAAGGCTATTTAAAGCCTCTTGAAGGCTATTTAATTCAATATTTGAATTTATAGCCTTTTGAAGGAAAATATTTGAATATGGTTGTAAATGTACTATTAGTGAGATTGAGATTGTTAACCTTCAAAGAGTAGCAATATTTATGTTGATGAAATTTCCTTTAGATGCAAGGATTCAAAGCACATCAACCATGTGGGACAAATGATTAAATCCTAGAGATGATCTGTAGCAATGAAAGAGTCTGAAAACGTAGAGAGAACTACATTGGTGACTCAAGAGAAACTTTATTGATGCAAATTCAAGGTGGAGAAGACTCAAACAAATCATATTTTAGTAAATCAACAACCTTTGTTATTTCATTTGGCCATCTTGGAACAACTACCAACAAAAAGGCTTCGAAACTCAACAATTTGGCTTAAATTTTAGAGAATTACTCTCAAGGACCATCTCATCATCAATATATCATATACTCAAACCCCCAACACCACTCCCAAGCCAGACATACAAGGTTTCTTTGCAATTCCTTGGAGATCCTTCAAACTGCCCTGTAAAAAGGCTACAAAATTAGCCTTATTTTACAAACAAACTACTCTTTAAACTTCTTATAACCCCACAAGATCTTGTACAGTCATCAAATAAGTCACAAAAATCCCAATTCCATAGGTTTTAGAAAATCACTCAACCTCTAAGCCATAATTGATTAAAACCCTCAATTTTCTAATAAATACGTAGGGTTTTTAGCATCTCACAACTCCAAGGACTTCCAAACCTCACCAAAGCATCAAAAAAAAAAATTAGGGTCTGCACACACATAATAAACCTTCACCTAGCCCTTAGACTCAGTAGATCTCAAAAACATCACTTTGGTTCCTCCATTTCAAGCCAAAATCTCACATTCTCAACCTAAAACAACATCACCAGCCCTATAAACGCCTTACCATTATTAAAAGAGTTAAGGAAACTTGAAAAAAAAACATTTTAAACCTTTCCTCTAAGTCACAATTCACCATAGTAGGAGGAAGGGCTCCATCACAAAAATTAAAGTAAACTTAGATCCTGCTCATCTGTACAAGCTGAATAAAGAAAAATGGATTTTTTTTTCACTAAAACAACCAAAGGTGTATTAAAATAGATTGAAATATAGGTTAATGCCTACCACCACAATTTTTCATGAATTTATTTTCATAAGAGGCTTGTACTAGGCCATACATAGAGAAAATAAACTGAAAACTCAGAAAAATGTTGAAATTCCACAGTTTTAGGCATTGTGAAGAGCACCAATCTTCAAAAAAACTATTGATTGAACCCCAATTTAGGCTTGAATGATTTTTTTAATATATTTAAAATGAGAATCATCTCCCTTCAATGCCCATAAATACCTTTGAACCACCAAACCCTTATTAAGCCTACAAATACTAATATTTATTATTTAAGAATGGTTTTGCTTACTAAGCTTTATCATGCAAATTTAATATTCTAAAGGCCTAGGACCACTTAGACACCCTTATAACATGACTTTTAGAATCTTTCTCTACACTCCCACCTAATTTTTACATAATTTTCCTTTATGGCAATATCAACAATTATTTAATTCAAGAGTGCTTTTGCACATTTGACCACCCTAACCTACTAATTCCCAAAGTACATAAAAGATTGATCTATTAGACCTTATTCAAGACAAAAAGACCTCAACATACTAACATTTACCAACTGTCCTCCCAATTTACCATCAACAAATCACAAATT
Source organism: Sequoia sempervirens (assembly GCA_007258455.2). Classification (NCBI taxonomy): domain Eukaryota; kingdom Viridiplantae; phylum Streptophyta; class Pinopsida; order Cupressales; family Cupressaceae; genus Sequoia; species Sequoia sempervirens. The sequence goes on along the minus strand of VDFB02000003.1, from coordinate 143,382,915 downwards.
GAGGGTGAGGTGTGGGTGCTCCTACACCATTCAACTTTCAAAAACAAAGTCAATTAGGTTGGCAGACATTTGGATCGGGCTAGCATTTGGTGGAAGAGGAAGAAAGATTACTAGAACTCTAGAGGCCCACCATACTAGATTTTGGTATTGAACCATGAGATTAGAAGAGAGATTTGGTATCATGTATCAAAACATTAAGCATGCATTATTCCAACCAATAGAGAAGGAGATGATTACTTTGCTTCATTTTCATTTGCATAAGCATATCAAGGCATGGGAACCAAGAAGACCAAGGATGTCCAGTTTTATGTGGAGGTAATAGATGTGGTCCAAACTTTAGGAGGGTCAAGAAGGTAAATGTATGATCTTGATGAAATTGAGGAAGAACAACAAGAGAGGGATAGGAAAAATAAAATCAATAAAAAGTTTCAAGGTTTTGTCAAGCGAGTAAGAGAGCTATGGGAGCAACCTCATCTAAAAGATTTTGAACTAGACTTTGATATGTACCATTTAGAGAGCTTTGTTTTCATGGAGTTCCTTTCAAAGCCTTTGCTTTTATTATTCTTATGGTAAACTGTTTGGTAGAGTTGGTGGAATTACCTTTCTTAGTGAGATTGAGATTATTAACGTTGAGAGAGTCGGACTTAGGAAAAAGGAATTTGATATGGCTATTTCTTTCAAAGAATTCAAGCGGGATGTACTCCGCATTGACGCCATTCCTCAATCTTCACTTGATGGCATCAAGGAATGGCTCAACTCCATGGTTATAAAGTATTATGAAAGCAAAATGAACTTGTACTAGTAGCCAATTTTGAAGACTATTACTGATGATTCAAAGCACATCAACCATGTGGTACAAATGATTAAATCCCAAAGATGATTTGTAGCAATGAAAGAGTTTGAAAAGTCAAAGAGAGCTACATTGGTGACTCAGGAGAAACTTCAGCTTTCAAAAAATAAATCCAATTAGGCTGGAAAATGTGTGGATCAAGCCAACATTTGATGGAAGAGGAAGAAAGATGACTGGAACTCTGGAGGCCCACAATACTAGATTTCTATATTCAACCATGAGAGTAGAAGAGAGTTGATATCATGTATCAAAACATTAAGCATGCATTCTTCTAGCCAGTGGAGAAGGAGGTAATTACTTTGCTTCATTTTCATTTGCATAGCCATATCAAGGAGTGGGAACCAAGAAGACCAAGGATGTTGAGTTTTATGTGGAGGTAATGGATTTGGTCCAAACTTTAAGATGGGAAAGAAGGTCAATGTATTGTTGTTAACCTTGAGAGAGTATTTATGTTGAGGAAATTTCCTTTAGATGCAAGGATTCAAAGCACATCAACCACATTTGGTACAAATGATTAAATCACAAAGATGATATATAGAAATGAAAGAGTCTAAAAAGGAAGAGAGAGCAACACTGGTGACTTAGGAGAAACTTCAGCTTTCAAAAACAAAGTCAATTAGGCTGGCAGATGTGTGGATCGGTCCAACATTTGGTGGAAGAGGAAGAGAGATGATTGGAACTCTGGAGGCCTACCATACTAGATTTTGGTATTCAACCATGAGAGTAGATGAGAGAGATGATATCATGTATCAAAACATTAAGCATGCTTTCATCCAGCCAGCGAAGAAGGAGATGATTACTTTGCTTCATTTTCATTTGCATAACCATATCAAGGCATGGGAACCAAGAAGACCAAGGATGCCAAGTTTTATGTGGAGGTAATGGATGTGGTCCAAAATTTAGGAGGGACAAGAAGGTAAATGTATGATTGGTGCAAGAGCACCATTCAGTAGGTTTTGTTCATCAAGGCAAATAAGGAGTAGAATATCATCAATTTACTAAAACCGGCATGAACTTGTACATTTGAAGGTTTTGAGTCAATAAAAATGGCTTTTTGACCCATTCCTCTTTCTATAGCCTCTATAACTTGAGGAATGGGTCTGCACTAACATTATTAAGGTGTGGAAATGATGTGTTAGTGTTGGGGAGGTCTAAAAGTGAGATGGGTGTGAAACCCATATGTGTAAAAGTGAGTTTTCTTTAAGAAAAATGGTGGTTTTGAAGAGTTAAATTGTGTTTTTGTGTAGGGAAGCATTATTTTATGATTGTTTGAGCTTGTGTAGGGTATCACAAAATTGTTTGAGTAATTTTTAGCTTGTGCACTAGTAGAATTTGGCAAATAAATGACTACGTGACTAAAAATTTTAGTCACATGACTAAAACTTTTAGTCACGTGACTAACACTAGTAGAATATTGCAAATAAATCACTAATTTGGTCATTTATAAGTGACTAATTTGGTCATTAGGCAAAATCAAAATTAAATGACTAAATAAATGATTATTATTCCTCTATTCTTTTTTCTTTCAAATTTGATCATAATCCATAGAGTTTAAGCCCCCCTCATGGGAACCCTACCTAAGCTTGTCCCCCTCCCAAGGGCAGGTTCTTATGCATTACTCACATGTTCGCCACTGGAAACACCACTTCCTGTCCAACTTGCATATGTTAAGAATGTCACCAACATTCATCTTGAGCCAAGATCAAACTCTCAATGAAATTCAGAGTTTCATTACTTATTACTTATAGCTCCCTTCTTCGTGGATGAAGTTGATTCAAAAATTATCTATCATCTATATAATATTAAGTCCTCTATTATTCTATTAAATCATGTATATAATATTATTATATTATATTATATTCATAATATAATATTATAATAATATATAATACTATAATATAAATATTATAATATAATATATAATATTATAATATTTATATTATAGTATTATATATATTATAATATTTATATTATATTAAATATTATATAATTATGCCAGAAGCTTTATACAGTGAAAGCATTATACAGTGAAAACATTCAAGGAATATTCTCTGCAAAGTTTTTGAAGTTGCATTGAAAATGATAGGAAGGTGGAAGTCGTGTTGTTTTTGAAGTTGCATTAAAATTGGTGTGCATTTGTCAGTCTCCAAATCTTGAGGAATTAAAATTCATTAAATTTTAAGCCGAATATATAATGCAAAGTTAAGCCAAAGTTTTGATTTCCGTTTTTTTTTCCTCCATTTATATTTGCCAATTATCGACCTCCCCGTTGGTCATCGGCGAATTTGCTGGGGTTTAATTTTCACAAAAATAATTTCAAATAATTTTGAAGAACCTGTCCAATCAACGGAAGAGGGAAAAGTATCATGTATGTTTCCCTAATGTTTTCTCTGGTTTTTCTAAGAAGGGCACATGGACTTGGAACGGGGTGTGTGGCAGTATATTGCTTCGACAGTTTGGAGTAAGGGACAGATGTCTTAGGCCCCCTCTTCAACCCAAATTTCTATTTCTCTCTTTCTCCGGTTGCTAATCAATCTCCCAATGCTCCTTGGTTCATTCTGTTGTGGGGTTGATATAGTGCTTTTCAGGGCTGTGATGCATTTGTTCTAAGGGCTCTTTCCCTTGCATGTCTTGACAAGTGGCAATGGCCAGATTACATGACATAGGCGTGGTGAATTGTTGGTGAATCTTCAAAAGATATCTTGAAATGGAATTGTTATTTATGTTTTGGAAATTTTTTGGTTTTTCTTGTCGAATGTAAAATTTTGTGCACTCATCCAATGTTGGGAGTAGAGAATGTAAAACCAAAGTGGAGGTAAAGACAAATGTGAACAAGAGCATTGTCTATTTTGGGTCTACTTCTGTGTTGCTGGATACTTGTGGAAGTGTGGTGTCTAAGAAGCCATCAGACATAAACTGTGAGACTATAGCTTTTATAAGCTCATGGGCAAGTAATATTTTTTTATACACCAACTAGAAAATACCATTTTTTTGTTGCATAGATTTAATACAAATGTGTAGATAGGTGTTAAATGAAGTCAAATGTATTTTTTTGTTCTTGGGGTTTTATTGGGGTCAGATTGTTAGTGTATGCTATGAGTTGTTTTTGACAGACTTTTTTATTTTTATTTTTAATAATTTGTGTTGCTGGAGTGAGGTCTTTCCATAAATCTATCAATTTTTGTAGGTTTTTTAGGTTTTATTTTATCCAGGAGTTTTTGTGATTTATGAGCTATTTTTGACTTTAAGGAAATCTCCCCCTTTAGGTTGTGCAAGTGGGGTTGAAGAAGTTAGGGCTTGGAAAATGCTTGTACATTTAATGAACCTATGGTATTCATTGCTTTTTAATCTTGTTAGAAGGAAGAGAGTAGCACAACAAGGATATAAGACTAATTTCATAGCTATGATCAATTGATGGGACAAAAAGAACACTTAGTTTGAAGGAAAGGCTTCCAAAAATGAAACACAAGTCACAACCATTCCACTTCCTATGAACACAAGAAGGATGAATGTTGGAAAAAGTATCTAATGGTGATTAAAGACTCGATTTTGGCAGAAGAATCCACTACATGTTGATGGGTTTTCATGCTTCCTAACAAGTAAACATCTATGAGTAATTATCTGATGATCCCCAAGTTGAGCCTGTAAAGGTAGGGTCCGATCCCTTTGTAAAAATGGGATGGAGATTGGTGACATGTGATAGCATCAACTCTTTAGCAATACTAGTAGTACATAAGTTAGTAGATTTCTTGCTATAGAATGTTTTCCTCAAGAGATTTCAATTGGTAGTCCCTATACTAAAATGTGTCAGCTCCTCTAATTCACCTAACACTATTACATACACACAATTCCCAAGATGCACTATTTTATGCATTTGACTCATAATGATTATTGTTACAAGACTCATTAGTGGGCTTAACATCTTCTCAATGAACCTGTCTTAAGTACCTCTTGCTCAAGTGTAGTTGAAACATTAACCTTTGCAAGAACTATTTAATCATAGACTGAGCATTTTGACTTTGTAATCTTGGCTTGTAAAGTGAACACGAAATTACAATAGTTATTGTATTGTTATCTTGATTAGGACTTACCTATTATCTAAAACATTCAATTATAATGATTGTGAACCTAATTTAGTTTAACTTAGCATGATATATTAGCTGAGACCCATCCTTTGTTTCAGCCTTCGTTTGTAATCTTCTATTCTACAAATATTTCACAGACAAAATGCTTCTTTTTGGTCAACATTCATTTGAAATTAAATCAGTCTAGTTTCTAGATTAAGATGATGTCCACTAAAATTTTGCATTTTAATAAAATATGTTCCTAGATAAAGAACCAAGAACCACTTAATATAATTAGATTTGTAATTTCAAGGGAATTAAATAAAAGAAAAATATTTGCTGATAGCTTCTATACTTTTGCAGACCAACATGGAGAGATGCACTATGCATGCTAAGAAGTCAAGGTATGTCAAATATGTGAGGCAAGGAACACAGATGACAAGAAACATATTCTACTAAAATGTGTGTCATTTTAATCTATTTATAAAGAATGTAATACATTAAGTAAAGATGTGTTAAATGTGTGCATTTTAAACCATGGAATGTAGATGGTGAGAAATAGAGACCACAACATGTGCAACTATTTTAATCTGTCCAAAGTTTCTAAAAATAGCCACCACATTAGTACATTATCATGGGAAGCACTTCCGCTCAAGTCTCTTTGGGCTTTGATTTTGATGACTGGCAACTACACTAAATAAAAATAGTGTTGGGACACATTGGTGTTAAAATAGTCAGGGTGGATGCACCCTGTTGTCATATGCTCTTCATTGATATGATGCTTTCTAATGTGTAATTTGTTTCATTCCACACAAAGCTAGAAAAGAAAAATCCAAATTCACTACTTTATCTAGCTTAATTTGAATGTTATGCATTCTAGACTCTCTGTTTGAGTCCTCACTTTTCTTTCTGATTTATGCAAGTGCTGCTGCTATCTTTTAGACATTGTCAGGATGGCAGCAAACCCATTTTGTGCATATCCTGCAATCCATGAGATTGAATCTCTTTGGGGAATTTTGTCAAACAGTTCACGTGTCTTGTGCCAAGTTAAGGGCTCGAGAACAAGCTATGGACATCCATCAAAAGATAATGGATCAGGTCAGCATTTAAGCAGAAGATCACCCCTGCAATTTGTATTTTGTGCTTTACTGAGTAGTTTGGATTGATTGTGGACTTGTACTTCCTCTTCCTCTTCTTTTATATATTCTCAATTTGCATTACCTAATTATTTAATAGTAATTTATAGATGGAACGAGAATTAAAATACAATGAATCACATTATCAAATATGAACATTGATACTCATGAGACCACAAGTTGAATCAATCAATTGAAGTGACAAATTTTGAGACTAATATCATATATGTCTGGTCAATGTAGAACTCTGTTATAGACTAAGTAGTAAATAACAAAAAATTAAGAGTCTTATAAATAACCAAAATAGGTTGGACCATACCTGACTAATGGATGGATCATACCTAGCTAATGTCCCATGTTTATGCAACTACAAAAATTGCTTCAAGGTATCAAAATGATACAGGGCAATGTTATATCACACCCAAAATATTATGGTTTGTGAAACATGCCCATGGGCATCCTAAATAATCCTTGAAGATCTACACTCTCCTTATCAAATTGTATGGCAACCATAAGTTGAACATACCGATGTTGGAAGTTCCCTACAAATACTACATTGCCTTTCTTTGCTTAAGCTACAAGCGATATGAACTTCAATTAAATTTTCTGCTCTACATAAGTAATTTTGTAGTGACATAATGCATAGGATTGCTTTTTGCATTTAAATACCTTACTAATCCTATTGATGGCATGCATGCCAACTACAATTTGAAATATTTAACCTTTGAATTACCAATTCCTTGGCCTTTTGCTTATTGTCTCAATTTATTTAGAGATAATCTTGTCAATTAGTTTACTATTGACTTTATTTTTTGGATACGTCGTGATGATTGCACAATCCAGTTAGCTATTTTTTTCTTTTGATTTGCTCCTCTCTATGTTCACTATTAGCTCAATACATGCTTGGTCGAAGAAAAAAATTATGCTTGCCTTTCCTCATCTAGATCATCTGTGATCAATTTTAGAATCAGCTAGAAGAAAATCATTTCTTTACTAATTTAAAATCTGCTGCTCCATCCGTAATATTTGCTGTTTGGACTCGGTCCTAATTAAAACCCATGTTTCATTTGCCTTCTCTGCAGGGCCTAATACCTCTACACCAAGAATTCAATCAAGCCTAATTATTTTCCCATTCTTTTGTGCAGGGCCTAACACCTCTACACTGAGAATTGAATCAAGCGCATTAATTTTTTTCATTCTTCTGTGCAGCCAAGAATTTAATCAAGCCTACATATTTTCCCATTCTTCTCTGCAAGGCCTAAAACCTCTACATTGAGAATTGAATCAAGCTCATTAATTTTTTCATTCTTCTGTGCAGCCAATGTAGGGAGCATGTTGCCACCTCCAGATCTTGGCATTATTTAATTAATTTTTTAAAATCTTTATTGTAGATGTATCCAAATTTTCCAAAACTTACTAGTGGAATAAAATTAGATTTAAACACGAACAGTGTGTTGCATGCCCCTATGGATTTCTCCAAGTATTAGATAATGTAGTTTATGAATAAAGTTCAAATTTTAAAATCTTTTATGGTGGAAAACTTGATTTTGGATTGATACGTTAGAATGAAATTTTGTGAAGTTTATAATGACCTACAATAATACTGTGGCAGATTAATTATATGAAATATATCTCGAAACATTTGTGAAAAGGGGCATTTGTCTATGATTTTTTATTTCATCACACAAATTTTCCCTCATTGGCTTCTCATGTCATCGGGTTCCCCATTTCTCTTTAACCTCTTTCCCTTACACCATCACATCATCCACTTGTCTTAGCCTTGTACACATCAGCTTAAGGAACTTTTCTCTTGACTTTATATATTTCATTTTTTTCATCTGGGCATCAAATACATTTATGCCACTATCTTTAAGTGATTATGCTTTTTTGGGTTAGTCAGTGCTCCAATTAATTTCTATTCTTTGCTCTATGTCCATTTATGTTCTTGAAATTTGACTCAAAACATGTATTTTTCTCTTAGAAAAATTTGATTGCTTCTCCTTCTCCCCCGTTTCTCCAAACAAATCAATATGCATTTTCAGAAGTTATACAGACTGTTGTTTTAACATGGTTAGAGTAATTACAATATACATGATTGACAATTTTTATGCAGTAAGTATAAAATATAGCTTGCATGTGCCAATATTTGGATTATGAATACTTTATTGCTAGTACAACTTGATCATAAATGGTTGAAACTCTGAAATTAGTCTCATGAATTCCTGGAGCATGTCTTACCCCTCATCAATGATATTAACAACATAAAGCCAGGTTGCAGCCTGTATGCTCATTAGAATTTGATAAAAGAGATTGCTTCTGTAAGGCATTTACATATGTTTTTGCAGTTGAAACTTTTCAACCTTTTGTCTAAAGTATCAAACAGACCTACATGCATGCTTTCCATTGTTTAGGATTTCATATTGATTTGTCCATGAATAAGAGGTGCATCAATGTAACAAATAATAAAGCCCTTTTTGTTTGGCCAGCATTGAAGAAATGATGTTTATTGGCTTCTTATTTGTTGATAAAGGTGCTAGGTTTCAGAGGGAACCAAGAAAACTTTTAATTTGATAAGCATTTTTCATTCACAATTGAACTTCTAATGGACATGTTGAAGTAGTGCTTTTTGGGGTATGCATATGAGATCTGTATTGTTGTACTTTTAAATGAGTTTGGTGAGAACTTCAATGTACATTCTCTAGCATGATTGTTACTTTAACTATCAAGTGAGATCAAATTTTGGTATTTTGTTTCATATTAACAATCTCGCTTTCTTTCTGTTGAGGATTGACAAGATCAACTGCCTGCCAGCACCTCAAAAAGTATGTTTCAAGAAACTTATTAACAAAAAAAAGACAATTGTCATGTGATGGAAAGGCTAGTAAACTATTTTGTGTTTGCCAAGGTTTAAACTAGTACTTGAGGTTTAATTATTGGATATCTGTTATATGGATTATATATTTTACATTGCATATATAAACTATATTGCCATGTCTGGGTGAAATATCTTATTTTGTGAATGACTGATTTAATAGAGTAAATTGTCTCCTTAACTAGTTTTATTTTAAGCAAATCATGTATTTTGGTTTTGGTATTAATCATGTGACTGCTTTTCAAAAAATGTTCCACTTACATGGAAAATGCTTACTATTATATCAATATGTAAAAATCAACTCACATGATAGTTCCAACCAGAAATTCATTTAGATGCCCAAATTGGAAATTCCATTTTCATGTTAGTTTCAAACTAGAACACATCCAAAAGCTTTGGTTTCATGTAGCAAAGACTAGGTGAAACTATTTATGGGATGACTATAAGACAAGCTCAAGTTTCAACAATGAAAAAGAGTAGACATGGATATTACTCAAGAAAAAGAAACACACAAGAAATTGACCATAGCCTAAGTCTAAGATTGGGCATGCAGAAAACCTCAATCATGTCGTACTCAAACAATGAGGTGTCTCTAGAGAAAAAAAAGTGAGTATGACCATCCCAGCATCATGACTCATTTTTTGTTGTTTTATGTCAGGTATAGTTTCTATGGTTACAAAATTATAGTTAGCAGTGCTCTTATATTTACACTTGAGTTAGAAAATTGAAATACAAAAATTCTAGTTAGCAGTGCTCCTATATTTACACTTGAGTCAGAAAATTGAAATACATAAATATTGTAACAGGTACACTGAAAAGCTTAACCCATCACTACTAATTGTTTATGATACAGGATATTCAACATTCTCTACTGTATTCTATACTGCAATCTCAATGATAATATCAACCAAACACGGTAAGCATATGAATTTTATCTCTCATTTTTTATTAAATTTTTGTATTGGTTTTCCAAATTAGTAACAATATGCACTTTTTATAGCAGAGAAATCTGCATCCAAAGAGCACAACATACCAGGGCAGAAAGAAGAAACAATTCCCAATGCATTAAGAGCAATAGCAGGTGTTGTGTTTGCAAATAACTTTAAAAACAAAAAACATGTATATGCAGCTTTATATTTCAGTTTACATTGCCACCAAAAAAAACACTAAATTTTTTTAGTCCTGAACTGTGTCTAAGATCACTCTATTTCTCTTAAGTAGATCAGCGAAGGTTCAAGATCAAAGGAGTTCACTTGTCTGGACTAGAACTCCAGATGGATGAAAGTAAGTCTATGTGGGGCTCAGAAAAATAGTTTCAACCAGGGTCCAAATGGTTGCTTGCAAATGGTATGGGAAAGACACTACCTTTGCTCAAGTCTAAATTGCATAACACACAGAGCAAGAGCAAACAAGGAGAATCTATCTGGAGTATATATGCTACTTCAAAGGACAAGGACACTACTAGAAATCTAGACGTTTTTCCCAGGCGATTCCTCTGGAGAGGGTGATATTTTCCAAATTTCTGTTCTAAATATTCCTTTCTGTATGTATACTGTCTGGTCTAAGCATCACCAGTTGGTTGAGTTCTCTGAAATGCTGATTATTACTAATTAATTAAGGAATTAAATAGACGCATTCTTATTATTTGTATATGTATAGCTTGAACAAGGACCAGCTTCTGTTAGTGTTGCCTCCAATTAGCTATTGCAATTTGTTTACTTGGTGTATGATAGCATTATAATAGCATTGCAATAAAGTTGAGGGGCACTGATACAAGTTTCATCTACAAATTGCTTGCTGCATGTTTGAACCTACCATTAACTAGTCAAAAAAGAAAGCATGTATGTCTAGCTTCACCAACACAATGTCCATGCTCTTGTTTACATATTTCAAAAAAAGAAAACATGTATATACAGCTTTATATTTTAGTTTACAATGCCAACAAAAGAAAACATCATACATTTTCAGGCTATGATACTTGTTTTACTTTTGACATTTTATAATATATGGCTTAAATTGCAATCTTATTCAACTACATATTTATGTATACTCTATTGCCATCACCCATCACCCATTAGCTTGACTTCTCAATCTTTTTTCCTTTCCTTTTAACTTGTATCCCATGTAGGCATAAATCATGCATATTTTATTTCTCTTGTTTGAGAGTTCTTCTCATAACCTGAATCTTGTTCTTCATATTTATCAGTTTATCCATTTCTTTTACATCAAATTCTTTTGATTGCTAATCTAACTTGGAGAGAATGACCTTCTCAAAGGTATCTATCATGCCTATCATATCATTCAAATTTCATCTGGATTATGTGTGCTTTACCTTTGTATTTTTCATAGCACTATAAAACACTGCTCTTCATGACTTACACCATTCTGACATGCCTTAATTTACATTGCAGATTCAAGAAGAAAGGGTTCTCTACTCATCTACAAATTCTCTACTATAGACTATTTTATCTATAGAGACGGTTATTTGTATCCTTTTGAAACGGTTGTGTCAGGAAGTCTATGGGGCTGAAGGATTAAGATTTTATGTCCCAGAAGAGCAGTACGTGGAAAAGAGCTCTACTGCAGGCTTCACAACAGAGTGGGGACAAGTTATTTGAAAATAAACCCTTCAATTCATTCCTATAGTCCATGATCTAGATGCTACGAATGATAAAAGACAATAGAAAAAACAAAAAAACAGTCATCAAAGACCAACTCCGAAATACTCATAGCACTGTTTTCCCTACATCCATCCCTACTTAAGGCAGGGACTCCAGCTCATGCAGAGCGCTTGTTTTTATTAGTCCCTGCCTTTAAAGGCGGAGACTAATGTTTTCACATGACCAAAAAATTGTATTATTTTGTGCATCGAGAATAGAGCCAACAATTATACACGGTTTTAACCAAAGTTTGATTTCATCTTTTTAATTTTTGCTAGTTTTTCTCTTTTTCTGATTGGCCCTCCTATTTTTTTCGGGGGTTTCCTGATTTTTCAATTAAAAATAAGACAAAAAAAATTTCTGACCAATGAGCAATAAGTAGGGGAAAAATATAAGCCAGTTCCTGATGGGTAAGTGGCATTCTGCAAATCAGTTCACGTGTCTTTGTTTCCACTTCTACATTTTGCATACATTCTCTCTGCTATCACATTTGGCATACATGCCTAACAGAATAGTTACCCTAATACGGTGTCTAGTTATTCGAAGGCTATCGGAATAGATAGACCAGATGTGAAGCAGTTTGAAATGGATGGAGGTGATTTTTGTAGTGATAATGGGAAGAGAAATCTATGGCGTCATCAAGCTAATTTTTGCTCAGCTAATTCGATTAATACAAATTTAGTTAATTTGAATTTAGCCTATTCAAGTTCAATAGCAGAGAGCTTAAAGAAAAGACTCCTTAGTCCTGGTGTACTTCTATCCATTGGCTAGCCGGTTAAATAAGGGAGAATCAGGTAGACTAGAGGTTGACTGCAATGATGCCGGGGTGGAATTCGTGGAAGCATGAAGGAGATGGGTTTCTGTACAAGCTGCTTTTCCAAAACCTTGTCCCCATGGCTCATCCTTTCTAGGAACAAAATTGCAGTAGACCTTTCCTCTTGGTACAGGTATGCACATGTCTTGATGACTTCTTTAGTATGCAGTATAAATTTGTTTCAAAATGTAAAAAATAATAGGAATTTAAAATTTGCTGTGAAATTTAAAACCCAAGCACAGATCTAAACAAGGGGAATTTTTCACATGTCAATGTTTATGACCATATAACATGAATATGAAAAATTGAATTCCTATTCAAAGGAAAAGTTATTAAATCAGTTAGTTGGTTAATAGGAGCTGCACTCCCCTCCATGGAACTACCTTCTTGGAGTTGCTAACTCAATATCATATGGTCTGAAAGTCATTAAAATATAAGTTTCTAATTGGAAGGCTTATCCATCCTTCTCAAATTCACAAGTTTGGTTATGAGTTCTCCCTAGCTGTCTTGTATTCCAGTATATGTGTATGATTAGTTACTTGGAATTGAATGCTTATATATTTCCATGGTATTGACTTGAAGAGTCTCTATTTGAGTATAGAACATGATATGTTTTTAAGTTTTTTCCATTACCCCTAAAAATAATGTTGTTGCAATGCAGACAGTGGTATTGCAGGTTGCCATGTCTTGTGAAGGTTGTGTTGGAGCTGTAAAGAGAGTACTTAGCAAAATGGAAGGTACTTTCAACTGTCAAGACACTCTTGTTACTTTAATGTCTTTTTGACCATAAGTTTAGAACTGAATTTTTGGGACCAAATCATATTGACAAGTTGTGTTGGAGTTGTAAAGAGAGTACTCAGCAAAATGGAAGGTACTATCAACTGTCAAGACATTCTTGTTACTTTAATGTCTTTTTGACCATAAGTTTAGAATTGAATTTCTGGGACCAAATCATATTGTCAAGCCTAATTTCTTTCTTTGCATCTTGAACGTAAACTGTTCTCCACGATGGTGCTTCAATTTTCTCAATATGTTTCTTTCATGATTACCATATGCATCAGTTTCTTGATTTTGAAGTCTCTGTGCAAGATTTTCCCTGTGATACTCTACGAATATGTCTTTTTCATAAATGTGGAAAGAAATGCTCAAAGTCTTATCAAGTATGTCTTCAAATTCTTCCTCTTTCATGCCACTTGCTTTAAGAATATTATCACAAAGTGTGGCCAATAATTGGGCACAAGAGATTCCTGCAACTTTATTTCTACAAACCACTTCAAATGCTCCCTTAAGTGTCCTTTGGAAAAGCCCATCATTCATAAAATTCTCCTGGATACATTGCAAGTGCTTATCATGTAATACAATAAGTTTGCCCGCCATATGCATTTGTGCACTTACACCATTTGCATACCCAAGTAATGATGCCCCTTCCCCCACAACATGTTGCTTACTTCTGCACACCCTTAGACTCATGTCTAATGTCTTGGAGAGTTGGAATAGTTTACATTCTTCATACAGATGTCATGCATTGAAAAAGACATGCTAGAATTCTTGGACAGATAAATTGTGGGTCTTGCCATGGTTGATTTCTAGCAAACCTCCTAGAATGAGCAGGTAAAATGATAAAATGTCTCTTCAAAACTCCCCGAACTCTTATGCAAGGAGTTAGAAACACTTTTATATAAATCTTGAATCTCAATCCTCAATAAATTGTTGGAATATGTTGTTATTATGTCATGCTGATGAGACTGTTGTTATTATGCTGTGCTGATCAAATCCAATACTAAACTACAAACAAGATATTTTATATCTCTTAATGGAAGATTTCTAACTTATGTACCTTAATTCAGGCTATTGTTGAAGCAAAAAAGGCTAAATACAACACTTTGTTCTGACACTGGAGCTCTACAGGAGTTCTCAGAGGGTCTTCAGTGCCTGTGTCTATCCCATCACCTTTCACTAGTGGCAGAGTCTTGTCAAGTTCCAATCATCTTCTAGTGGGTCTCTAGCATCAAGCTCCAACTCTATTGTCTATTCAAACACCCCATTGCAATTCTGCATACCTCAAGCCCAAGTCCTAGTAATTTGTCCTATGCTGATTGATTTTTGTTGAGTTTTTCCTCTTGTTGTCCTCTTCCAGCCAGATTGTAATCATTGATCTCCAACATTTCCAAGGAATCTAATTCTCTTCCTTTTCTTTGTCTTTTACATTTAGTCAATTTCCAGTTTAGTATCAAATTTTAATTGATAATTTGAATGTAAAGTGGTAGTTCCTATTGTATAATAGTTTGTATTTCAGGTTAGTTAAATTAAGTTGATACATTGAAAGATATTAACCTAGGTTAGTCTAAACACTTAGGACTTAATCTACGAGTTTTTCCCAAAAGCACTTCAAATAAATGTTCCATAAACATCAGTAGAAAACATGATCGCTGATGAAACCCAACAAAAAAGATGAGGGCCAACATCACACCTCTAGCAATGCAACAAATTGAAGCAATGGCATTGGAGGGGCTGAAAATTCAAGCAAAAATGGCTGAAAAAGAAGCTCCCTACACTTTATCTCGAGTCTCATTGCCCAATTGGACCTTAGGCCACCTCTTGGTTGTTGTAGCAGACAAGAACGATGGAGCCTCCAATGGTCTCATGGCCATGGCCATTTCTCTAGAATAACGGACAAGGATAGATGCAGGCTTAAACCAAGAAGAAGAAGTAGCAGCTAAGGGCAAAAAGACAAGGGCAATTCTTGCTACTCACCGTGCCCATGAACACAAAAACAAAGAGCATGGTCACATGGGAAATGCTCTAACAATTGCATTGCTTGTGCAACTGAGAGACCCTTTGAGAAATTATGAAGTAGTTGGGTCTCCAATGATAGCACTTGTATAGGCAGAAAGAGTAAAGGTTCCTCCACCTTCCAAAATTTCTAGAAGTGTGCATGTGCCCATTAATGGAGAAGAAAAGGAGGATGAAGTAGATCAGCGAAGGTTCAAGATCAAAGGAGTTCATTTGATGATTAGCTTATGGATGGAAGACTCACTTCATGGCTTCTTTTTGTTATTTGTAGCATGTTTCTGAAGAGGTTTAAGGGCTTCATTCTTAGTAGGCCAAATGTTATGCTAGTGAAAAACTCAAAGAAATACAGAATTTTGTTTGTGCAGAGGGTAACAACTACAACTGTGGATTTAGGACTGGCCACTATATATCTAAAGATGACCACACCACGAACTATTGATACAAACCACCCTGTAGGCCTAAATGAAATGATAAAGACAATAGCAAAAACCATAAAGTAGTCATCAAAAACCAACTCCAAAATACTCATAACACTATTTTCCCTACACCCAGACCTGCTTAAGGCAGGGACTCCAGCTCACGCATAGTGCTTGTTTTTATTTTTTTGAAAGCCGCCAAGAACAGTGTTGCCGAGAATGCTAAAGATCTCAAGAGGCAGAGGTTGTGTAAGATGGATTTTAGCAAGAAAATAATTTCTCAGACGAGATCAAACCCTACTCACCTTTTGTGGCCTTCAAAATCCATAGTAAAAAGTGATGGAAGAGATATTGTGAAGAAAGTTCAGAGGAAAAGCAAATATCTATTTTCCTTCCCCTGCCTCGTAGCTCCTGTTTCTAGAGGTGAGATGGGAGAATTGTCTCATTTGGACACTAAAAATCATATTCTTTATTTCAATTTTCCCCAAGTAGGTTCATGGTTCGATTCCCACAGCCTTCATTATTATTCTTTGAATTTTGTTTTGTTTGATTCGGTGAAGATTGCTTGGCTTTAAGAAGTGTCTTATCTGAAACTCTATATCTGAATTGTTTGTTTCAAAATGAGGCATTTGAATGAAGAGGAAAGAAAATTTGTGCGCTTGACAACTTTAATTGTAGATTGTAAGTCCCAGATTTCAAAATGTTCCCTGCTACTGCTCCGAATGGGGTTTCTAGCTGGCCTCTGCAATCATTCTCGTGTAAGTGTTTTAAAATTCTTGAAATTCCTGGAGAATTTTGTTGATTAATTGAATAATTCATGTAAATACAGAGCCTATGAAGATTGAAAGTTGAGCATTAAGTTTGAACAATGAAAATGGGAGAGCCTCCAGAAAGTGAATATTGAAAATGGATGTAGAGCAAAAATTGTGAAATTGTAACAATTTGGGCCAATGCAAAGAAAAATCTTGTTTCTTTGTTAAATTTGTTAATTTTTTTGGTAATAGTTATCTGTGTAAATATGGCTCAAAATCTGGGAAATATTTTGCTATATGTATACTATCTATAAATACAGGAAACGTAAGATTCAAATGTATTGATTTTGTAATTATGAGAATTTTTGCTAAACTTATTTTTATTGTATATGGTGCATGTAACTGAAACAAATATAGTTGAATGCGTAGTTTTTCCATTTTCTTAAAAAGAGTGTTTATTTGTTTGTTCTAGCTCACAATGCTTAGTTATAACAAAAAACCTTCCAAAAAGAGTTGAAGTTAGTACTGTTGTGTGAACACAAATGTAAATAAGATTTAGAAAATAATTCTATGTTATGCAAGTGTAAATAAAATCTGTTAAATAAAATAGTCATGCAAACAAGAGGCTTAAACAATAAAGGTTTTGCCAGATATATAAGTAATTGTGCATGAGGATTGTACTCAAATCAAACTATGTTATGTATTTTGTTAGAACTTGTGTAACTTTATCATTTTGCTAGATATATAAGTAATTGTGCATGAGGATTGTACTCAAATCAAACTATGTTATGTATTTTGTTAGAACTTGTGTAACTTTATCCGCATCTGTATAGTCTAAAACATATAAAGCTTGAACTATTTGTGAAAATTTTGCAAGGAGATGGCAACAAATGGTTAAGTTTTGGTTATATATACTATTTTTGTAAGCATAGCTAAAAAAGATTAAGATTTGGACACAAATTTTTTAGTTTTTTCAATCAGCATGCAACATGTATTAGACTTGGGATAGTAGTGGTAATCTCCTGCCAATTTACTGCCAGACCACTACCCAAGAACATCATATGGTATTTGGTTCTAAATTCAGATAATTTGATTATATCATTATTCCTTTCTTGATTTACTTTTGTGAATTGGTAAGACATAAAAATTGATGCAAAGTGTGTAGTAACTTTTGTTTCCCTTTGTTCTAGATCCAGTCTTGAGATTTCAGCTACTTGATATTGAAATGGCTAATGAAGAAGACAAAGGGATGGTGTCTCATCATCATCATGATCAAATTTATTGTTTGACAAGCTTACAGATATGGTATGTAGATGAATATTTTTGTAGATTACTTTAACAGAATATTTTTTCCTTTCTATGTGCATATTAGTTTTTAAAAGTTAATTGTGGCCTTGTTGGTATTTTAACAAGTATTGTGTTTCTTGCATTTTTATATAATACTACGATGTTAGTTTATTATATTATACTACGTTGTTTCTACTACAACAACACTAACCTACATTTACATTCTTTTTTGTTCATTTATTATATAGACAGCAAGAATCCCAACCTGGTTTGGATGTTGGAGTTGAGACAGTGTTGTCAACAACCTAGTAATAGAATTTACCCTTGAATAAGGGCAACGACCAGCCTTCTAAACCTTCCTGAAGCCACATGTTTGGCTAGTGATGGTCATCAACTCTACTTTGTCTTTGCCACTAAAGCAAGTCCACAGAATGAAATTTCTCTATCTTAAAATGTAAAAGCATTTTTGCAAATAGTTTGTAAGTTTGCATTTCCAATACCTTGTATACCTGTCAAATGTGGTTTTCTAAATGTTGAAATAGTTTCATTCCCAGTTAAAAAATTCCCGTAAGAGCAACAAAAAAAAGGTCTTTATATTGATGTTTAATAAAAAAATATGAAAGTATTGCTTTGGAATTGCCTGAAATGCTTTTCTTTCTTGCAAAGAAATAGATTTTGAGGTAGGAATGGAATTTTAATAGTGTTTTTTGTTTCCTCTCTTTAATGTGATAATTTTGTATCTTTTCGATGGTCATGTATCTGGATTGCCTTTGTCAGGTTTTTGAGAGTGGGAATCCCAATGCAAAAGAAATAGTCCTTTCAAACATGGCAGCAACTTTTGACTGGATTTTGTTATAGTTTGAGTTTTGTTGCTTTAAATCCTCTCTATGTAATTTTTTATACTTTAGTTCCTCAATGATGTAAAGAAAAAACAATTAACACATTACACTATATTTACTCATTTGTAATTTCTTCTATTTCTTCCTTTATTTTAGGATCCTTTCACATTTTCTAATTATCATAGAGCAATACAAGAGCCTTTTGATTACTACATGTTTGGACAAAATTACATTCAGCCATTGATTGATTTCCAGTATTGTTGTTGTGATTCCCAAGAAGGTTTTAGTTCTTATTTTTTAATCTGATAGGATTGGTTGTATCTCATAGGAGGGTTTCTGATTGTAGATTTAAGCAGTATTTTATCACCCCTAATAATATAGAGGTAGATTATTTTTCCTCATGATTTTTCCATTGAATTTTTTTTTTCTATTAACTATGTAGTTTTGACAAATGAAAAATAAGGTTATTTTGATTTTTGAGACTAAAAATTACATCCTTGAGTAAATTTTTGAATGTAAGGGAGGTTGTCTATATGTTAGGCTTGCTAGGGGAATTGGATTGCTCAACAAGAAAAGATTTCTAAATTAATTTAGCTCTAACTCTATGGGAAAGATGATAGTTTGATGGACATACACAATTCTACCTGTATGGGAGTGATGAGAGCTGGATGGAGCATCTAAAGAGATTCCAGATATGTTAGAGGAAAGCTACGAGGAAACTAAATTGATAATGTTTGAATTTTTTTTTTCTTTCTTAGATGTTGAGTCTAATTAATAAGTTTAATGTTGTGTTGCAACTTGCAGTTGAGTATGTTGATATGATAAAGGCTAGCATTGTCAATCATTTAAAAGTTATCAGAATTGCATTAGTTGATGTAGAAAGGTAAAACTATTTATCTTTATTATAATTAGTGGAACTTGCAACTACAATATCTGATAAAAATCTACTTCCAAATATGTTTGACGTGCAAATTTTGAAACCTTATTTTCAGGTTGTAGCTCCAAATTGGAGAAGTAAAAGGTGAATACCAGTGAGGAAGAGTTTGGAGGAGCTGAAACCAATAGCGTCAGGAAAGTTGTGGATTTGCAAGGAGATTAAATGGGTCGAGCCCCTATAGGAGGTCGTTGTCCTTCCAAAATGACTACAGTTAAGGAAGGGGAAAACAATATAAGTATATGAAAATAGGAGTATTTTGTTTATATAGTGTCAGTAAGTTGTACAGTGTCACTGAGACATTGAATGTAACTAATGAAATTTTGATTTGCCAATCAGGCTTAATAAAGTAAATTTTTAGAGTGGTTTTTTCTCCACTCAAAAATACTGTATTTTTTGTGTTTGTGTTTGATCAATCATATTTTTTCAAGAATTTTAGTCTACATTTTATGGTGCTTCTTCAACATTTGAATATCTATGATAGTTGAATTTTATATGCATTAATTTGTGAGGATTAATTAAGTTAGATTTGATTTGTAATGACTAAATATATGACTAAAGTAATGACTTACAATGACTTACATGACTAAATATGACTAAATAAATGACTACCATGACTAAATAAATGACCAGTTAACAACAATCAATGACTAAATATATAACTAAATTAATGACTAAATATATGACTAAATTAATCACTAAATATATGACTAAACAAATCACTACCATGACTAAATAAATGACTAAATCAATGACCAAATTAATGACTAAATAAATGACTAAAATGGTTTAGTCATAAATTTGGTGGTGTTATAAATGACTACAAATAAACCACTAAAATAGTCATGTGACTAAAATTAATGACTAAAATATATGACTAAATAAATGACTAAATAAATGACCAAATCAATGACCAAATCAATGACTAAATCAATGACTAGATAAATGACTAAAATAGTTTAGTCATAAATTTGGTCGCATTATAAATGACCGGCAATAAACTGCTAATGGTCACGTGACAAAAATTAGTCATATATATGAAATTTTTAGTAGTTTATTTAGTCATATATTATTGTTTTTGTACTAGTGGTGGTTAGCTTTGGAAGTATCATTTTCAATAAACCCCTAGGGTTTAGGCTACAATAGAGGGTTTTGTGGTTTACCCATTGTACAGTGGTATAACTGAGATCTAATTGTGGATTTTGAAGTTTTGACACCTTAGAATTTCTGCCCCAAGAGTTGTTAAGGTTTGGATAAGTTTAGAGTATAGACCATTTGTTCAACCTGATTGATCCCTTAAGGGTCCAAAGGGAAAAATGGCTGCAAACTTCAACATGAGGTTACTCAAACACCATGATGCTTAGAACCTTCTCGTCTAATCCAATGGGATCATGTTAGGACCCTCTACAATAATCTCTCTCATTTTTTGTTATCTCAGAGTGGTTTTCCCATGGTGTCCAATTTTCAGTTGATGAAAAAAGTGTCAAATGGAAGCAATGAAAAGTTGCAAAGTGGTAAAACTTTCATTCTACAACTCGTATGACCAAACAGACTATTCCAACGCATCCAAATAGGCATTTTTACACTAGGAATGGTCATCTTTTGTACCCAAACACACAGAATCGCTCTAAGCTACGTTCAACCAAATCGATCCCTTAAAGGTCCAAAGGGAAAAATGGCTGCAAACTTCAACATGAGGTTACTCGGACACTGTGACGCTTAGAAAATTCTCGTCTAATTTGATGGGATCATGTTGGGCCCCTCTACAATAACCTCTCTTTTTTTTCATTATCTCAGAGTGGTTTTCCCATGGTATCAAAGTTTTTAGTTGATGAAAAAAGTGTCAAATGGAAGCAGTGAAAAGTTGCAAAGTGGTGCAACTTTCATTCTGCAACTCGTGTGACCAAACAGATTATTCCAACATGTCTGAATAAGAAAGTTTACATTAGGCATGGTCCTCTTTCACACCCAAACACGCGGAATCGCTTTGAGCTATGTTCAACCAAATCGATCCCTTAAGGGTCCAAAGGGAAAAATGGCTGCAAACTTCAGTATGAGGTTACTCAAACACCGTGATGCTTAGAAACTTTTCGTCTAATATGATGGGATCATTTTGGGCCCCTCTACAATAACCTCTCTTAGTTTTTGTTATCTCAAAGTGGTTTTCCTGTGGTGTCTAATTTTTAGTTGATGAAAAAATTGTCAAATGAAAGAGTGGAAAGTTGCAAAGTGGTGCAACTTTCATTCTGCAACTCATGTGACCAAACAAACTATTCCAATGCATATGAATAGGAATTTTTATGCTAGGCATGGTCCTCTTTCACACCCAAACACACGGAATCACTCTGAGCTACGTTCAACCGAATCGATCCCTTAAGGGTCCAAAGAGAAAAATGGCTGCAAACTTCAGCATGAGGTTACTTAGACATTGTAATTCTTAGAAACTTCTTGTCTAATCCAATGGGATCATGTTGGGCCCCTCTACAATAACCTCTCTCTCGGTTTTCATTATCTCAGAGTGGTTTTCCCGTGGTGTTCAGTTTTCAATTGATGAAAAAAGTGTCAAATGAAAGCAATGGAAAGTTGCAAAGTGGTGCAACTTTCGTTCTGCAACTCGTGTGACCAAACAGACTATTTAGACACATCTGAATAGGCATGTGTTATGCTAGGCATGGTCCTTTTTCACACCCAAACATGTGGAATTTCTCTGAGCTACGTTCAACCAGATCGATCCTTTAAGGGCCCAAAGGGAAAAATGGTTGCAAACTTTAATATGAGGTTACTCAGACACCATGATGCTTAGAAACTTTTCATTTAATCTGATGGGATCATGTTTGGCCCCTCTACAATAAATTCTCTTAGTTTTTTTTATCTCGGAGTGGTTTTCCCGTGGTGTCCAATTTTCAATTGATGAAAAAAGTGTCAAATGGAAGCAGTGAAAAGTTGCAAAGTGGTGCAACTGTCATTCTGCAACTTGTGTGACCAAATAAACTATTCCAATACATCTGAATAGGCATTTTTACACTAGGTATAGTCCTTTTTTACACCCAAACACGTGGAATCGCTTTGAACTACATTCAACCAGATCGATCCCTTAAGAGTCCAAAGGGAAAAATGGCTGCAAACTTCAGAATGAGGTTACTCAGACACCATGATGCTTAGAAACTTCTTATTTTCTCCTATAGGATTATGTTTCACCCCTCTAGAATAACCTCTCTCAGTTTTTGTTATCTCAGAGTGGTTTTCCCATGGTGTCGAAATTTCAGCTGATGAAAAAAGTGTCAAATGGAAGTAGTGAAAAGTTGCAAAGTGGTACAACTTTCATTTTGCAAATTGTGTGACCAAAAAAACTATTCCAATGCATCTAAATAGGAATTTTTATGCTAGGCATGGTCCTCTTTCACACCCAAACACACGGAATCGCTCTGAGCTATGTTCAACCGGATCAATCCCTTAAGGGTCCAAAGGGAAAAATGGCTGCAAACTTCAGCATGAGGTTACTCAAACATCATGATGCTTAGAAACTTCTCATTTAATTCCATGGGATCGCGTTGGGCCCCTCTACAATAACCTCTCTTGGTTTTCGTTATATCAGAGTTTTTTTCCCATGGTGTCCATATTTTAGTTGATGGAAAAAATGTCAAATGGAAGCAATAGAAAGTTGCAAAGTGGTGCAATTTTCGTTTTGCAACTTGTGTGACCAAATGGACTGTTCCAATGCATATGAATAGGCATGTTCATACTATGCATGGTCCTCTTTCTCACCCAAACATGTGGAATCACTCTGAGCTATGTTCAACCAGATTGATCCCTTAAGGGTTTAGGTGTAGTATTTTGAAATAGGCCATTCCACCTATTGTTCAAATTGTGTCTCGGTGATATGGGCCTGATGTAAGTAGGATAAGGAGTAGGAATAAGAAAATAGAATTATTAAGGGAATTGGAAGAGATTACTAACACTTCCCCTGTTGAAAATTCAAAATTGAGGCCCCTTAAAAGCAAGGCTTGAAGAGGTGAAAAGAAGAAATTTCTTGAAAATAAGTTAGAATAGGTTGGAAATAGGGTGATATTGTGGAGTTTGATGTGTTCAAAAGGTCTACAAGGACATGGGAGGTCAAAATTATGTTGTGGCATGACATGCCCTAGTTGGGAAAATAAGGGTTTCGAATGAAAAAGAGAGTTTTGAGGGAGTAAACGTGGGTAAAGTCAAGGGGAAACATAATTTGGTGGTCAATTAAGTTTGTGTAGGAAAAATGAAGAGTTTTGGAATAGGTTTTGAGGTTCAGGTTTGGGGGTTTGGTTCACCGGTTTGGCCAAAAAAATTTGGAGGGGGGTTCAGTTCGTTTTGGGTTCGTTGGTACAAAAAATATGTAATATATATATATATATATATATATATATATATATATATATATATGCAACCTAGAAGCATGAATTAGGATTAGAATATCACATATCATCATATAAACAAAAAAACCACCATAAACTTGAATTTCATTTAAAACAACAAAATTGGAAAAAAAAATTGTGTTTATAACCTACAAAAAAATGTGAATAAAATCACACTGATTTTCGCGTGAAAAAAAACCATGAGACCATAGCTTGTTTCTTACTATTATGCTTTGATAGATTTATTCCAAGCATCCATAGCTTGTTTGAAAGTAATTTTTTTAGGATTTTAGCCATAGCAGCAAAGGCAGTGGATTGTTTGATAAAATGCTTTGGTAGACATGTATGAAAAATGTGGTAGCATAGACAAGGCAGAACTGTTTGAAAAAATGCCTCAAAGAAATGTGGTTTCATGGTGATGGAATGGCATACGAATGCCATGAAAAGAAAATTTCTATGGATTG
The DNA here is from genome assembly GCA_007258455.2 of Sequoia sempervirens. Lineage (NCBI taxonomy): Eukaryota > Viridiplantae > Streptophyta > Pinopsida > Cupressales > Cupressaceae > Sequoia > Sequoia sempervirens. The sequence continues at coordinate 143,358,646 of VDFB02000003.1, read as the reverse complement.
TCATGGCATTCCACCATTACCGCATTTCTTTGAGGCTTTCAACGGTTAAGCTTCCTTGTCTCTATGCTATTGCTTATTATTATGCTTTGATAGATTTTTCCAAGCATCCATAGCTTGTTTGGAAGCACATATTTTAGGATTTTAGCCATAGCAGCAAGGAGGTGAACTGTTTGATAAAATTCTTTGGTAAACATGTATGAAAAATGTGGTAGCATAGACAAGGCAGTGAACTATTTGAAAAAATGCCTCAAAGAAATGTGGTCTCATGGTGATGGAATGGCATGATGAATGCCATGACAAGAAAATTGATATGGATTGTCATGGTATTCCACCACCATTGAGACCACATTTATTTGAGGCTTTTATTCAAACATTTCACTACCTTGTTTATGCTATTGCTTATTATTATGCTTTGATAGATTTTTTCCAAGCATCCATAGCTTGTTTGGAAGCACCTATTTAAGGCTTTTAGCCATAGCAGCAAAGAGGTGAACTGTTTGATAAAATGCTTTGGTAAACATGTATGAAAAATGTGGTAGCATACACAAGGCAGTGAACTATTTGAAAAAATGCCCCAAATAAATGTGTCTCATGGTGATGGAATGCCATGACAATCCATAGCTTGTTTGAAAGCACCTGTTTTAGGCTTTTAGCCATAGCAGCAAGGCAATGAACTATTTGATAAAATGCTTTGATAGACATGTATGAAAAATATGTTAGCATAGACAAGGTAGTGAACTCTTTGAAAAAATGCCTCAAATAAATGAGGTCTTGTGGTGATGGAATGCCATGACAATCAAAAGAATTTGATTGTCATGGCATTCCATCACGAACATTTCTTTAGACATTTCAAAGATTCACTCCATGTCTATGATATTGCTACTATTATGCTTTTGATAGATTTTTCCAAGCATCCAAGCTTGTTTGAAAGAACTTGTTTTAGGCTTTCGGCCATAGCAACAAGGCAAGTGAACTATTTGACAAAATGCTTTGGTAGACATGTATCAAAAATGTGGTAGTATAGACAAAGGAAGTGAATTGTTTGAAAAAATGCATCAAAGAAATGTGGTCTCATAGAATGCCATGACAAACAAATGCAATTGGGAGCTACTCCTAGTTATTAGTTATGCAATGTGAAGTAATTGCATAACTGCTTAGGTTGACTTTGTAAAAACTATATTGTAATTGAAATTTTGTCATCTATCAACATCTAGTTATTAGTTATGCAATGTGAAGCAATGCTTTGAGTTTGAAATATGTGCAATGCAATGTAATCAACGATATGAATATAAACTACAAAAATATATTTTAAACAATTTATTATTTAAAATCTTTATTTTATTTGCTCTCTATATCTCTATGCTATGAAAATGCCCTTAAATTTTTTTGAAATTTTTTTTATCTCTTGTTCTATTTTCTTTTACCTTTTTTTTTAAATCTGATTTTTTTCCGATTTTTTCCAGACTTTTTCTTGATTTTTTCAAAAAATCTTATACTTTTGGTTTGCCAATTTTTTCCCCAAAATATTTTTGCTGCTATGGTATAAACGCGTATCTTTTTGTAATATCAAGGATACTTTTTGAAACTTCTATGCATTGCTAATCTAAAAGGAAAAGTCTTTTGCCTAATTTGTATGCAGCCATGCTTTTGACATTGTCAAAAAGAGCAAATATGGACACCATAGATTAAAAAATATTTGTATTAACCAAATATCCATGTACGCATACATCAATATATATCGATATAAGTATAAAATATAGTTACAAAATAGCCATATAGGCTTACGAGAATGCAATATAGGCATACAATGTCAAATATATCAAATACAAGATATGTAAAAAATTGCCATGTCTAGGATTACAACAAAGGGCTCTAGAATAAAAATTCATTTCTCTCCATGCTCTGGAAATAAATTATTTCCCTTTGTTTGGCTATCTGATGGTGATAATTCCATCACTCATTTCTGCTGTGCTCGAGGAGTGCTCCTGCTGCTCCTCCTATAGTTTAGCTCCTGGTGAAGTTTTAACTGTTACAATAAGAAGTAAAGACATTAATATATAGAAATTACATTATAAGAAATGATATATTTAACAAAATAATCACTCACGACCATCTCATGATCACTCTCCACGATGGAAATATTTGCATGTCGATGCTCAAGGGTGCTTAAGCCCTATATAAACCATCCAAATAGGAATTAAACTGCGAATCAATAATGGTTTGATTTTTCACTAGAACTAACATCTATAACAACGAATGAAAATTAAAATTTAGTAATTTTCCTCATACCTCCTCTATTAGATCCATGGAGGATTGTATAGCTGATGAAACATTTATATCCATTGCCCGTGTAACATTTGGAGGTGTTTCCACAACCAACATCTAAAAATAAAACAACAAATTATTCAATCACAAAAAAGTTACAATAGTGATCCATGTGATAACTTATAATGTATGAGATCTAATGAACAAAATTTTGAGTACAAGTATTAAACTATATATTTCTGGTAGGCCTTGGAAGTTTGATAGGAAGACCAAGCATGATGGGGAGAAGAACACATACTCCATTGTGAAGGATGGGAAGACTTACAACCTTTCACCTCTCTTAGAAGAAGACAAGGAAAAGCATGAAGGGCCTAGTGTTTTGATGGTGGGTGAGAAGGAGTTCATGAAGACCTTGAAGGAAGGAGGAGGAAGAGGATTCTTCCTAATTATGAAGCCAAAAAGTGAAGCAGATCTGCCCAAAAAGAAGAAGGAAGATGCACCAAAGGAAGTCCAAGAGTTGTTGGAAAGGTACAAGGACATAACGATGAATGAATTACCTAGTTCCCTACCTCCCATTAGGGATATAAGCCACCATATTGATCTGATTCTAGGGGCTACATTTACCAATAAGGATGCATACAAGATGACACCTGCTCAAAATGAGGAGAGTGCAAGACAAGTGCAAGAGTTGATGGATAAAGGGCTAGTGAGGAAGAGTTTGATCGCATGTGTTGTTCCTACTGCACTAGCACCAAGGAAGGATGGGAATTGGAGGATTTGCACTTATTCAAGAGCCATTAATAGGATCACAATCAAATATAGGTTCCTAATGCCAAGAATGGAGGACCTCATGGATTTTCTATTAGGAGCATCTTACTTTTCCAAGATTGATCTAAAGAGTGGGTACCATCAGATAAGGATCAAAGAGGGGGATGAATGGAAGAAAACTTTTAAGACTAATGAAGGGATCTATTAGTGGTTGGTGATTCCCTTTGGGTTATCAAATGCCCCTAGTACATTTATACACCTTATGAATGAGGTATTGAGACCTTTCATTGGAAATTTTGTTGTAGTTTATTTAGATGGCATCCTTGTGTTTAGCAAGTATAAAGAAGAACATTTGAAGCACCTTGACATGGTACTAAGGAGGTTACAAGAGGAGAAGCTACTGATCAACATGGAAAAGTGTGAATTCATGAAGGAAGAACTAGTCTACCTTGGTTTTGCCATCTCCAAGGGAAGTTTGAAGATGGATCCTTCAAAGGTGGATGCTATTCTTACTTGGCCAACACCAAAATCCATGGGAGATGTGAGAAGCTTCCATGGACTTGCAAGCTTTTATAGAAAGTTCATCAAGAACTTTAGCCAAATTTGTGCACCAATCTTGGACACCATCAAAGGAGGTAACAAAGGTAAGTTTTCTTGGACCAATGAGGTTGATAAAGGGTTTGAATATCTGAAAATGAGAGTAGCACAATAGCCTATACTTGTGCTCCCTAATTTTGATAATTTTTTTACCATTGAGTGTGATGCTAGCAATCAAGCAATAGGGGTTGTTTTGAGCCAAGAAGGCAGACTAGTTGCATTTTACAGTAGGAGGCTGAATGAAGCAAAGAGGAAGTATTCTTCCTATGATTTGGAATTGTATGCTATGGTCCAAGCCCTCAAAAAGTGGAGGAACTACTTGTTACCTAAATAATTTGTTGTTTATACTAATAATCATGCCTTGAGTTTCTTGAATGCATAGGACAAACTTAGTCATAGGAACATGAAGTAGGTAGAGTATTTGCAAGCCTATACTTTCACAATAAAGAATAAGAAGGGTCAAGCAAATAAGGTGGCAGATGCTCTCAGTAGAAGGGCACTTGTAGTGCAAGAGATCCAACTCCAAAGCATGGGAGTTGAAGCATTGAAGGATATGTATCATGAAGAAGATTCAGATTTCAAGGAGGTATACAATGTTTGTGAGCAACATTTGAATTCTTTTCATGGTGAATTCTCTGACTTTTTATTGTAGAATGTTTTTCTCTTCAAAGGAAGCCAATTGTGTGTGCGTAAATGCTCAATGAGGGAGAATATCATAAATGACAAGACCTTGGAACAAGTTAGGAGATTTTACTATTGGCCAAAGTTGCAGGTGGATGTGACAAGGTATGTGGAAGGCTGCACAATATGGAAAAGGGAAAAGGGAACTTCATCAAATGTAGGACTCTATCAGCCACTGTCCATTCCCAATAGGCCTTGGGAGTTTCTAAGTATGAACTTTGTATTGGGGTTGCCTAGAACCCAAAGAGCTTTTGATAGTATCTTTGTGGTAGTTGATATATTTAGTAAGATGGCACATTTCCTTCCTTGCAAATGCACCAATGGTGCATCTCATATAGCAGGTCTCTTCTTTAAGGAGGTTGTTAGTATACATGGATTCTAAATTCATTGGTCACTTTTGGAGGACCTTATGGAAGAAAATCAAGGAAAAAATATTACCTTTAGTTCAACATACCATCCACAAACGGATGGAAAAAATGAAGTGGTGAATAGATCATTGGGAAACCTCTTAATATGCCTTACCAAGGAGCATGGACAAGCTTGGGATCTGATTTTACCTCAGGCTAAATTTGCATATAATGACTCCATGAATAGGAGCATTGGTAGAAGCCCTTTTGAAGTAGTCTATGGCATGTACCCTAGAGGGGTCTATGAACTAAGATATCTACAAGGATTTTCTAAGAGAAGTGCTCAAGGTGAGGACTTTGCTGTTACAATCAGGAATATTCATCAACAAGTGAAGGAAACCCTTCAAAAGAATGTTGAGAAGTATAAGGAAAAGGCAGATTTAAAGAAGAGGAATGTTCAATTCAAGGTTGGAGACTTGGTGATGGCACACTTGAAGAAGGAGAGACTTCCAAAAGGAAAGTATACCAAACTCATGATGAAGAAGATGGACCTTGCAAGGTGGTCTACAAGTTTGGCCAAAATGCTTATGAAATAGAGCTACCTCCTAAGGTGGCAATCTCTCCTATATTCAACATTTCTAACTTGTATCCTTTCAAATTGTTTGTGAATGCAGGTGATGGAACAGGTACAACAAAAATGGAGGATGAAGATTGGGTGAAGGAACTACCCCCCAGCCAACCTATGACTCTTGAATGCATCCTAGACACCAAGGAGACAAAGAAGACTAGAAGGAAGGTTTACAAGGAATACCTAGTCAAATGGAAAGCTCTACCTGAAAAGGATGCAACATGGATGTTAGAAAATGATATTAAACAACATGGAACTACTGTAGAAGACCTAATCTCAAGGAGGACTTGAGATATTTTTCTTGCTTGGGAGTATGGTGCAGGAGCACCCATGGGTCTAAGGGACCTAGAATAACTTTTCATGTTTTGTTTCTTGTTTTATGGATGGAATAAGGTCTTATGGACCATTTCAATTATTTGTAGTAGGTCTTCAAGGTTTTTGGTTGATTTTTTGGTCTTGGTGACCAACTTCTTTGTACAAGGTCTCCATCCTCCTTTGTAAGTCTAGTGCATCTTGGAAAAATAAGGAAAAGGATTCCTTGCTATATCTAGACACCTAAGGGGATTCACCTTACTTTTTGACAAGGTTTTAAATGCCTTTGACACATTTTGGAAGGCTCTTTGTAGTCGAGTTGGTAGAAGTTGCTCACATTTCCTTAACTAGGCAATTAGAAGTCAAACCATGAGATTGGTTGTTTTCCAACATCTCTCTTTTCAAAAGACAGTTGCAAGAAGTTGGAGGGAGTTTGTAAAACTTAAAATATGCCTCTCTTGGTCAAGGCAAGGTTGATGTTGATGTAATTTTCAATAAGAATTTTGTTGTTTTTCCTATGTTTTTCTGAAGAATTTGTTGATCCCGTACTTGGTACAGATTGTATGTTCACTTTCATGCTCCAAGCCCATAATGGTTCGATAGGTAATTGAATAAGACTTCCTTTGGCATTGTAATGGTGATATTTCATTGAGTATCAAGGGAGATATTCTAATTTATCTATCGAGTGGTCTAAAAACCCTTAAAATCAGGGTTTTGGGTGAAAAATGTATATTTCTTCCATTCCCACATAAAATTTCTAAATCTCGATGGGATGGAAGATATAAGGTTGTAATATTATTTCTTCAATGTTTTGGAGAATGGCAGGCTCATTGTTGGAAGTTGTGCATGAATTTTGGCTTGACATCTCTATGCGGCAAGCATAATTAACAAGAAAAAAAAATGAGTTTTTTTCTTGATTTTGAAGAATATATTTAAGAGGTACTTAGGAATGGTGGAAACAGGTGTGGAGAACTTGTAGAAGTCTGAATTTGGGCTTTGGAGTGAAGGGGAGATCCTAGATAGTCAAGACCTAGGTGTAGGTCTGTGAATTAGGCCTTTTGGAGCAGTGGTAGAAAGGGGCATTGTGAGTGATGTTTTGATAGTCAAGAGGAAGGGTTTTGGAACCTTGTAGGGGTCCATCTTAGGGGTTTAAATCCATAGGTTTGGTGTCTTAACATTATTCCTTATGTTTTTTATTCTGACTGTCCTACCAGGAAAGGGTTGCAAGCCTTAAGAGAGAGTGAGGTCTAAGTCACCATCGTGATGGGTGTTTGTTGAAACCTAAATGCTAGAGGGTTATTAAACCTTTTTTTGACTTAATGAGACATGATCCAAATGTTTTCAAGCTTTTTGATTGGTCTGAGTTATGAAACCTAGGTGTGTGGGGTTGACCTCTTAAAGAATAGTGGAGTTTAGGACTCATAAGAGTATTTGAGATAAGCATTCAGTGGAGTGACTTTTCCATTTGTGATTGTGAGTTTTCCTTCACTGCCACTGCATCATTTCTAAAGCTTATGTAGGATATTTCCATGGTGTTTGTGGTGGTGGCAGGAGTATTTAAGGTTTCTAAGTACCTTATGCAATAAATCCTCCTGTGTAGGGCTTGATTTGTGCATAGAATAAGCTTAGTCAATAAACATGATGTGAGTAATGTCTTGGAAGTTAGACGAAATGATTGAGGTGTAAATGGTTGATTGTAGTATCTTGGTCTTGAGGAACTAGTTGGTAAAAGTGAAAATTTGGTGAGTTGTTTAAGGAATTGAAAGATTCAAAGCTCTTTATCAGGTTTTTGCTTTGAATTCAGATAAATTGATGATGACAAAGGTGTGTTAGGATCTGATGGATATAGGTTGTAACATGAAATATTGGTTTTTGGTTTTTTTCCTAGGTAAAGAAAATTGAGTGGAAGGGTGCCTTGGTGAATGATGAAAGAGTGGATTGTTTAGTGACTCTAATTAGGTTTCTTATGCACGGATCAATCATTTTTGTTGATAAATAAGATGTTTGAAGCTTGAGGATGATAATAAGAAGTATTGAAATGAGTTGGCTTGTTGTTGCCTTGTGGTTTGCAAATGAAACAATGTGATTTTTGATGAAAAGAGAAAGAAATTTTAGTTTCTTATTCAATTTGATCTTCTCATGATTCAATTGGGTCAGATGTTGATGCAGGAGCACCTAGGTCATCAAATACTTTTCAATTTTGCAAAAGGGATGAGTGTTCAAATTTGTATTCAATCAATCACAAAAGGTCATGGAAAACTTATATAAAGCATGTTCAAGGTCATATGAGGTCTTATTTGAATGTATTTAAGGTTATGGGTAAGTTCTAGGTGGTCAAAGTGGGAAAATGCAAACAATGCAATAATTTAATATTGTTAAAAGTTGTTAAACTGACAAAAACAAGGAAATCATACATATTAAGGGTTAAAAGGGGTAGTTTCAACCAATGGAAAGATAGTTATGGAAAAGGAAATATCTTTAAAAGGAATGTAAAGGTGAGAAAAAGTAGAATTTTGTGTTCTTGTAATTAGATTTTGAAATAAAAATTCCTTGTTTCTGAGTTTGCAGCATTACTCTAGATTGTTTTGTTTTCTTGTGTTGGTAATTTAGGAACACCCAAAGTTAAATTATAGTGTGAATACATGTAAAGAGGAGTTAGTTTCCAATTTCAAGAGTTTGACTTGGTTAGTTTTAGGAAACAAAAGAATAAGAGGCAGTTTTTCAGTGCCCGATAGAGTCCTTTTAGAAGCAAGTTTGAGAGCCCAATAGGGTTTTTCTTCACTACTCCACCAATGTATGTCAAGTAAATTGGTTGATTAGGTTAATGATAGGATTTTTTGCATCTTTTGATGATTTTAAGTGCAGGGAAAATCAAGAATACCATGGTGGAGTTGCTGCTACACTAGAAAATAGAGGATTTTCCTACACAAAGTGATGCTACAATCATGGGTCATGAATAAATAAAGCTTGCAGAGGCTTGGAAATGATGTAGAAGGTCTTGGAAGACATAAAAAATCATGTTCTAGGTGGTGGCCAAAGAAATAGAGGTTTTCAAGAGTATTTTTCACAAAACCCTCCTTGATTTGTGCTTTTACACCCTATAAATGAGGGTTTATTGGATTAGAACATTTTCATGGTTTTCAATCCCTATAAATGGTGAAATATTGGGTTATAAGACATGATTGAAGACTATTTTGAGGTTTTGAGTGATTTGGAATGGTTTTGAAGGGGTCTCCTTTGTAAAACAGGCCTAATCTACTAGCCTTTCTTCAGAGGACAGTTTGAAATCTGATGATTTTCTTATGTCAAACATCTAAGAACTTTGAAATGTTTTGATGTGCTGGAAAGTGTTTCCAAATGTGCATTGAGTTTTTTAATAAGCTTTGAGATAGGAATGTAACTACCCGATTCAATGGTTGACAGACCTACTAGAGCAATATGATATTGTCTGATCAAAACAAAGATGTTTGTTTAAATAGTGGAAAGGATGATATTGAGTGCTTGGTTACTATCAAAATAATGATATGATTGATGTTACTAAATTTTGTTAAGGTGTATAAGACAGGTTTGGTGACTTTGATGGTTGGATGGGTGAGTATTATGAAGCCTTTTGAGAAAATTGGTGATTAACCACAAGATGATAATCAAGATTCTGTTGTAGCAGGAGTTTGTAGCCTGTAAATAGACTACTGCAGTCAAAACATGGTGAGTACAGTGCTTGATAATGGATTGATAATAGTGAGGTATGGTTTAGTTGATTTGTTTCCTTGGTGAATAAATGAAAGGATGAATTGTTCAAGTGTCAATAATCAGGTTTATGTTGTTTTTATGATGGTTGAGAATGATGTGAATCTAATTGATTAAGTCAAAGTTTTCTTTAATATGGTTTTTTCTTTGAATGAGTCAATTGGAATACTGATTAGTGGAATGATGAATGATGGCCTATAGAATGGCTAAGAGAATTTGAGTGTTTTTTGGTTGAATGAAAAGTAGATTTCTAATGAAATTATATTTGATCTTCTCCTGATTCTATTTGGGATTGAAATCCCTTGAAGAAATGATGTTGATGGTGTTTGTTGGATGCTATGCATCAGATGTACCCTAATGATTGAGTGTTTTGATATGATGCTCTGCATCACTAACTGCCTTGTCTATGCTATTGCTTACTATTATGGTTTCATAGTTTTTTTCCAAGCATCCATAGTTTGTTGTGCTAGTGCACCTTTGCAAGCACATGCCTCCATGTGAAGTAATTGCATCGTGTTGCTTATGTTGACTTTCTAAACAACTATATTGTACAGTTGAAATTTTGTCAGCTATCAACATCTAGTTATTAGTTATGGAATTTGAAGTAATGATTTGAGTTTGAATGATGTGTAACACAACGTAACCAAAAATATGAATATAAACTACACAAATATATTAAGTAGAATTCATTAGTTTAGTTCTCTTTATTCTATTACCTCTATGTACGTTTGAGTGAATCCACTAGCACTAGGAGGTGTTTGCTTGAAACTGCCAATATTATCCTGTTCAACATCGAAAATCACATGTATTAAAATACCATTCATAAAACAATGCTATTAACATGTAATAAATTTATAATTGTTTACTAGTTACATACCCCACTGATAGGTGTGCTACAAAAATAAGTAGGTGGAGGACTAGTGTATCCAGTCTCAGCACTATGACCCTGCAATTTTATTAAAATAATAAAACTAAATTAGTTAATCATGCATTTTAGAATCAAAATTTAATAAATTAAATTCAATGAACATGCTGAATTTTACTCAACTATCAATGCCATATGCACGATGCAAAATTTCAGTCATCCTCTCCATCCCCGTAGCAGCATATGGATCCTGTGTAGTAGCATACAAATCCAGTGTAGCAGCATACAGATCCTACATAGCAACCTATTGAGTGTCGATGGGGTCATATGAACAAGTCACCTTGCAAGATTCACACACATGGGTTTGAAGGCCACCACCCAAAAACTCCCCTAGATGGCATTGTAGAATAGGGCTAGTATGATGGATGACACTATGGGTCAAAGTGTTGATCACCTGCAATGTCTCTACATCAGCATTCTCCTTCGCAACGGTAGGCATAACAATGAGCTCACAAGGTGGCCTAGAGAGAGGTCATCTCCCTTGCCACATAAGATCTAGCTGTGCACTGGGCCTATCCTGAGCTGACCCCCCACCTCTCCCCTGGAACTCTCTCATATCAAAATAATTTGGAATTTGGTTTAATACAAACTCACTGTATAGTTTCCTAAAAATATATTGGGGGACTTCACAATTATTGCGCGGTGGGTAATCAAAGACCAAGTACAACCTATCATAAAAACGGTTCCTAATCTCTTGGTGGTGGCACCAATGAATAGGAAACCTCTTCGCATTGAGGCTAAGATTTTGATTTGTTCTAGGGTCAGTGAATAAAGAGCACAAATCACCTTTAGTAATTTTTAAATCTTTTACTTGTTTATATGATAGTTTATCTGCATAATATGCCCTAGCTGCCTACCTCCTATCTTGCCATCCCATTATTTGTTGGGTTATTGAATCTACATTTTTTAACATCTCTTTCATTAAATTTGCTAGTGTCATTCTTTCTATGGTTGAAGCATTTGGATCACTCAACCTACTGATAATATCCTCAATTTGCTTTTTGTTGTTTTCAATTTCACTCCTCAAATTTTGTTGAGTGCCAGGAGGGTGTTGAGTGATTGGTGGGGGAGGTTGATTTTATTGAGGAGAATTTTCCTGTTCTTCTTGTTGAGGATTTTTCAGGATTATAGGATTATTTGCATCTCCTACAAATTAAAAAAAAAACAAATATAACCTAAAACAAACAAAATCAACATGAAACTAAGAAATTCAAAACAAATAGCAAACAATACTTACCTCTTGCACCTCTTCGTCATCGTGGCGCCATCTTTGCAAATGAAAAACAACTATTGTTGATGAATTTTGTAGAATTCCTCCTCATAGAACACGAGTGCGAAAATGAGGGTTTTTTGGCAGCGGGCAGAGCAGAACAATAGAAAAGAGAAAATGAATAGCTTTCACTTTTTTTTTTGCTTTTAAAATGACATAACATGAATTATAACGCGCTCACGTTATGTCATTTTCAATATTTTTTGAAGTTGGCCACAAAAGTGTAACCCAACTTCATGCACCCACCTACATGAAATGATATAATTCCATAAAAATGCAATGATAATCATTAAAACACAAAATAGTTATTATTAGTTTCTTCTCCCTCATTCCTAGATAAGGCATAAATTCTACTCTTTATGTAATCAAAAATCTCTTATAAGAGAAATATCAATGAAGATTCCTCTAATGGGTCATGCATTCCATGGGCAATGGAGAACTCAAAGTTTAAGTACACAAATAGAAAATTAAAAATTAAACATTTTTTTCCTCATTTTAGCATTCTAAAAAAAATTAGCATAATAATTTAAGTACATGTATTAATAAAAAACAAAGTTAACACTTAATGAATTTATCACAACTTCAACTCTATGATAAATACCTCCCCCTTCTACTAATGTTTATAAAAATTACTTTCATATATTATATTTCAACTCTATGTTAAGTAGATAAATTTATGTCCAAAACAAATTCAAAACTAACACTTAATGAATGTATCACAATTTTAATCCCGTGAGAAATATTTTCCCCCTTTAGTGATGTTTATTAAAAATATTTTTTTGTATTATATGAACACACTCAAAATAATAGATAATAAATAATAAATGGAATATTCATTACTTACATGGATTTATTTAATAAATTTATATTATAAATTAATCAATTAAGAAAATTAAATATAGCATTTTTAATTATATGCATTGCTTAATTTTAAAAATATTATTGTCTATAAATTTAAATATGTCATGTTGATGGTGTTTTCTGCACAGCAACAACTCAGAAAGAATATGGGAATCCTATCTCTCTTGAAAGGTAAATCTCTATTAGCAAGCCTCAAGAGATAACCCAAAGGTCTCTAATGTCAGGTCTTGACAATGCATAAACAACTCAGTGATAAATGTGAAAATGTTGGTAATCACAAGGGTCCTTACAAATGAACAGTGTTGAAAGCATACTTTCATCAGATGCAACAATATGTTGATGCTTTTAATCCTAAAACTAACCCAAATTCAAAATAAACAACAAAAGAGATAAGGGTTAAGAGAGATTCAACTCTAAACTAACGCCTAAGATCAATCACAATAATGATGAATGTTGCAAATGGACAGATCTCCAAAAACCAATCTCTGCTTGATCAAGGACAAGCCCACAACTCTATAGAAATGGTGCAATCTTCTAAGGAAACTAAGGATTTTCAGACTATGAATATTCATCCACATACCCAATAACTAGCGCAATGTAAATAAGCATCCACAGTTGAACTTAGCACAAAATAAGGCCCAGACTAACTTTACACAGCAACTTACAATCAACAAATCACTAAAAGTATGGACCAAAGACGATCAACATCATTAACATTTTACCATCATTGCAAAAGAAGTGAAATCTAACATCTAACATTGAGAATTGAGAATAAGAAACCATAAACTGCCAAAGTGTAACACAAAGCTTGCCAAGTCAACAATCCAATTACATTAACTTCTTCAGCATTACATAACAATTTCCAATCTCTACTCTCCTACAACTACTATCTTGAATAATATAACTCCTAACTTAGCTAATTTTGGCTTCTAATAAGCTCTTCTAACCTAGTCTCCCCCTTTACAAATGAGAAGGAACTAGCCTTTTATAGAAAATTACATTTTGAATCAATGGCCAAGATTTAATTCAATCCAATGGCACAAATTGCACCTCTAGAAGCATCCAACAATTACATTTGATTTGGGAGCTTATGGTACATCATCATCCAATTGCATAAAAGAAGTTACATCATGGAACAATGAGAAAACAATATTATGTCAGCTTGTCATTAATGAAAATTCTGATTGGATGATGAAATCAGTTTCACATATCTTCCAGAAACTCCTTCCAGCTATAGACAGTTTGGGCACAGATTCTCATGCAAGCCCCACTTTTAAAATTTGAATTGAACTCTTCCATATTTCCTTTTTGGCATGAATCCATATGCAAGTTCCCCTTTTAATATTTAGTTAATCCTGAAAAATAGATATCATCATTAGTAGCTCAAATGTTAAAAATCCTATCCAAATTAAACTTGAATAAAATTTTGGCCTTTTTTTTATATAGAAACTTTCCATTTTCATAAATTTTTCCATTTTTGGAAATTTTTATTTTTGAATTTTTTTTATCTATCTCAAGAATTTCATTTTAGGGAACATTTTAAAATTTCAATGAAAAAATTCCATTTTGGAAAAAAATGCATTTCGGAAAAATTTCCATTTTGGGAAAAATCATTTTTGAAAAAAAATTCCATTTTTGGAAAATTTCGGGTTTTTGAGGGGTCTCGGGATTTTGAGGGGGGTCATGGAATTTCGGGAAAATCCTTTAGGGGCGGAATTTCCCAGATTCCCTATAGTGTCAAAATCCCCTAAACCTTATAACTTTTTTTCTAGAAAGAATTTTCAAAAAGTTCAAAAAGTAACCCTGCCTAATTTTTTGTCCTCTATCTATGGGTGCAAAAAATATTTACATATAACATTGAAAATTCACTTCAAAATCCCCATTTTCAAATTCCAACACTTGCAAATTTCCCCTAGAGCCTCAAAATATTGTCCTCATCAAACCCAGTCTGGACTTAATCCCAAAATAACCTCCCAAGAAGAGAAAAACAAAATTTGACCAAGCAAAGAGGCAGAGATGCAAAAGAAAAAAGAGGGTCTCCGCCTTTGGTGGGGCGTGTGTGCAAAAATTGCACAACATGCTAGTGTGGGTAAATTATTATTTAAAATTCAAATTTTAATTGTTAACTGTAGTGTAGGAAAAAGTATCTCTTTTAAACACTTAATTTGGGAATTGATATTAAAATGAAATTAATTATACCTTAATTTAGTGTTGTAATATGTATTTTACATACTCACATTAAGTTTAGGGCCTTATTAATAAAATGGACTTAATTGTGCCTTATTTTTAGTGTTGTAGAGTGTACCTCTTTACACTTTCACACTTATCTATGGCTTTATTAATTAATTGAGGTTAATTTTCTTTAATTGGCTCTTTTAATTTGAATCTATGCCTAATTATTGCAATTTCCAAAGAGGAAACCCGACATTTATTAATGACATAACATATCACTTTTCATTAATCAATGTATGTCCTAGGTAAGTGACCTAGGACCCATTTGTCCATGGGAAAATGAGTCCTCACTTAGACCTAGGACCTAAATTTATTTATTTTTTAGCAGTATTCTAATGCTTTCAATCCATATTCACATGTCAGCTTGTGTTAATTGAATTTCAGGAAATTAATGTTACATACCTATAAATACAAGGTCATTTCACTATGTTTCATCAAGAAGATTTTCATGAGATCAAGAGCAAGTTCTGGAGCATATCAAGAGAATTTCAAAGCAATCAAGAGTAGATTTAGTGAAGAATTATTGCAACAATCAAGATCTAATTATCATGTCAAAGTCTTTTTTCAACATGCATACTATTTGAGCTAATATGTTGATGTAGTGTTCATGATCCATTCAAGTATTCAAGGCATTGTTTCAAATCAAGTTTCAAGATCAAGATCCACATCCATTGAAGCCATTTTATGCTAGTTGTAGATCTACAATCCAAGGTTCATCTAAGGGTTTGGTGAGTTGTGACATTGTTTTTTTCATTTATCATTTCTTCATGTTTCATTGTTTCATTACAAGGTTTAATTACCAAAATGATGTTTGACCAAGACAAACCCCCATTCACCAAAAATAAAACATTTTCCCTCTTGATTTGTGTTTGCAAATTTAGGTGGAAGATCTCTTGAAGAGAAAAATTGAAGAAGTCAAATTTGCATTTGTTGTCACCATTTTTTTCATTTCACGAAAACTTAGATTTTTTATTTATTTCCAACTATGTGATAGTGAAAATTGGGAATTTGGAAGTGTAGATACAAGAGCAGAGAACCCAAAATAGATTTTGAAGAGCCCTAGCTAGGACCCATTCACCATAGGGAAAATGAGTCCTTGGACAGTTTCTAAAAACACCCTGTTGTGATAGGTACACAACATTTATCTCTTCTAGATTCTCCAAAAAAATTGTAGGTTCCTTCAATTTTATGCTTAATATTTTGAATCCAAGTTATAGAGTGCATTTTGGATTTGATTTTCTATTTTTAATCTTTCTCCCCAAAAGTGTTGTTTGACCTAGACCCCTGTCCTTGCAAAAATAGGAAATCAACAAATTCACACTTTGACTTGACTCACCTCAAGGTTGATAGTCTTTTTATTTTTTGCATATCATTTCCTAATTAATTGAGGAAGAATAGGTCCCCAATTAGTTCATCAACCCCATTTTGGTGAACTTCCCTATTTTCCACCTTTTCATTTTGGTGAACCCAACTTTTGATCATTGCAATTTTTTAAATATTGGATTCCACTTTCACCCTAGATCTAGATTTTTCATTCCATTGCATTGAATTGAGTCTCATTTAGGGTTGTTTAGCTTACATTAACTTTACATTCATTTAGGGGTTTTAGGATTGCATCTTTGCATTCTTGAAATTTGAAAAATACAAAAAATAGTCATTTTACAAATCATTTACATAGCATTACATCAACATTCAATTGCATTTGAAAATTGAAACAAAATTGCACATCAAATTAGGTCTCCTAGTTTGTCATTTTTTCATATTTTTCATTTTCATTCAACCTTAATTTTATAGAAAATTCAAATTGTAACTTACTATTTTAGATCAAAATCTAGAAATCATTGGAATCAACTCAGAAATCTGTAAAAATATTTTTAAAAACCCTAACCTAGGACCCATTCACCCATGGGAGAATGAGTCCCTAATCAGGGTCATTTCTTGATTTTCTAGGCATTAAAACATATGTTCTTGCATTCCATTTTATTATTTTGAAATTTTTGTTTCAGTTTGTAGAATTTCTATTAAGTGAAATTGATCATATTTAGCTTCATTTAATAAATTTAGTGCATTGTGTGATTTCAAAATTGCATTTACAAGACATCATTTTTAGGTTTTCACATAGCATAATCAAAATATTATCTTGTTTAGAATTTGATAGGTTATTACATTGCATTTCACTTTCTTTCCATTTTGAGTGTGTACAAAGTTTGTGGTACTTGTATGAGCTTTACAACTTGGCTTCCTCTTAGCAATACTATTGTGAGACATAGTTCAAGAATCATTTCATCCTGCAATACACCATTTATCATGGATATTGGGTTCTCCAACTCTTTCACTAATAGTGTTGATAATCAACCCTCTATGGATCATAGTCTTCATACCTCATTTCCAATGACTTCCTTGCCTACAAACAATGTGCATGATGTTGCTAATGTCCCACAAGAAAACATAAAAAGGATGGATGAAGAAATAGAGAAATTAAAAAACTTTGTGAATACTAAAAAAATTGATAGTAGTGTCATTCTGACTTTAGATAATTTGAGGAAAATGCTTGAAACTAAACATATAGTAGAGATTGTCTGAAGTCTAGCTCATATTGTTGATAAGAACATCCCTACCATGACTAGTTGTGCTCAAACTTTAGGGTTTACTCAAATTCAAGGTGGAAGTTCAATTCCTCCTTCCACAACCCTTACCTCTATTCCTACATACACTAGTACTCATGTTACCACAACCATTCAACCTACTAACAATTTCAACACTTCCTTAGGTATTTACATTGAGAATTACTCTACCTTTGTGCATTCAAATCTCATATCTCCTCAACCATCCTCCCTCACAAATCTACAATTCACTTGTCCTCTGCAAACATACACCACTCCACCTTATTCACCTCCATCTCACAATACCAATAATGATCCAATCTTTAACACACTTTTGCAAAACGTGTCATCCCTTCAACAAAAAATCACCACCTTAAACCAAAACAACTATTTCCAATCTTCACAATACATCAAAACCAATCCCTTATCCTTGGGGATATTGAGAACACAAATGACACAAGGTATAGAGGTTCTTAGGTTTGATAAATATGGTGGGAAAGGAGATCTTGTTAGTCTTGTATCCGCTTACACAACCTTATGTAGTGACTTCATTTTTTAAGATAAACTCTTAGCTAAGATATTCCCTACATCCTTGAAAGATGTTGAGCTTTAGAGTGATTTTTCTCCTTACCAAATAACTCAATTGGTTCATTTAATGAACTTATTGATTCCTTTTACAATCACTTCCAAATCCACATGGGTCCCAATATTACCTTAGCTTATTTGATGAAATGTAAATAAAAGGATGGTGAAAAGGTCGTTGATTTCATATCGTGATATCAAATGCTTTGTTCACAAATAAACATTAAGATTCTTGATGTCAACCTTCAAAGAATGTTTATTTTCAATTTTCAAGATAAAATTAAAAAAATCTTGAGACATCTGATGATATTTCCTTCCTTCACATAGTTGTTTATAGCCCTTTGTGATTACCAAAATTTAGTTAGTAGTCATGAAGTAAAAATTTCATCTAACTGTTCTAAAAATTCTAAATCTACACCTCAAAACAACTACCAACCTTTCAAGAAACAAAATAAGGGATTTCTCCAACTTAATCCCCCTCAATCTAATCAAAATTTTAACACCCAAGTGGATTATATAAAAGTGATAGAACCATATGCCTTTGCAAATAGAAATAGACGATTTACACCCCTACCTGATACCCTTCATAATACCATGTTACAGCTCTTAGAGAAGAATTTGATTTCCTTTCCTCCTATTAGAGCTCTTCATCCTACTAAGCCTTTACCTCCAAACTATATAATAAATGCTTATTGTCATTTCCATCAACAAAATGGATGATATGGAACATTATAAGAACCTTAAACATCTTGTGCAAGACCTCATTAATTCCAATCATATCCTAATTGGAGGTGTTAATGATCAAGGTAATAAGTCTGTAACTCCTCCTAATCAAAATTTTCAAATCTTTACCAATCCTATTCCTAATCATAATATCTCATTTGTCAAAGCTAGTGAAACAAAAAATGATGTGATGAATGTTGACACAAATGATGAAAACATGAAAGATAATGAGAACAACCTTGTAGATAGTGTGATTTCATTTATTGACGCTAAATCTCGTAAGGGCCTAGCTAAGATTTCGCTTTATATTTCTTTCTCACAACAAGAAATACTTAAAAATGCACCTAATGGTCCTCTTTACATAGCTAGAAGAATCAATGACCAACCTACTAATAGGATATTGATTGATCATGTCTTTGTAGATAATGTGATCACTGAAGAATTCTTATTTGTGCATGAACTCTATCAAGATACAAATGAAAAATAGAAAGCATGGATCAAAATGCATAATGGTTTTTATTTCCCTATGATTGGATCAATAAATCTCCTTCTAAAGGTGGGATTGAAGGAATTATTCATCTCATTCACCATCATCCCATCATCAAACCAATTTCATGTGAAGCTAGGCTATCCATGGCTTTGCTCCATGAATGTTATTCCATCAATTGTACATAAATGTTTAAAGTTTTCATTTGGAAATGAGATCTTTATAGTGCATTAGAGTGGCTTTAATCCTATGTCTTCCCATAGGAACTTTTCATTGGACTTCTTTTGGCCTGAACCTATTGTACCTATTAGACCCTGTGAAGACTTCTTTTTCAAATCCTATCAAAAGTTTAAGGAAAATCACATAGTAGAATTATCCCTTAGCAATATGCCTCAACCCATGATTGAGCCTCCTATCCTTGATGATACCATAATTGAACCAAAATCCCTTCCAAATATCCAAGACCAACCTATGACAAATCCTTCACCTATTTCCTATAAGAGACTATGAGATAACCAAACAACTCTTGTTGTGCCTCCTAAAGTCAAACAAGTTTACAAAGATAAAGATAAAGTGGTTGAACAACATCCCATTGTTCCTTTTATTCCTCCCTTAAGGGTAGAAAAGAAACCTATGGTTGATAAACCCACTCCTACACAAACACAACTTAAAAATAGAATGAAAAGAAATCAAAATTCTAGAGACCATAGATGTAGACGTCATGCTATTGTTCATTCGTTACAAGAAAAAGAAGAAAAGAGTGACATAGAAAATCAAAATCCAAACTTTTCTTCCAACAAGGAATGATGCTCTCCACCATTTCTGCAGCATAAACATGAACAAACTTCTATGGATATTGTCATTAGACCTCTTGTTCTAATTAATCTACATGATGACATTGAAATTGCTAAGATTGATGAGGAAGTGAATAATGAGCTAAATCTAATTTTTTCCTCTTCTATGAGCTTAAAATATGATCCTTAATAAGAGTATTGAACTTGATGCTTTTCCTAGTTCAACACTTGATGTTGTCCAAGTTTGGCTAGTTGTCCTCCTTCCATATATACTGAACAAGATTGGGATGCGAAAGACCTGATATAGGTTGACTCGCATGTGCCTTACTAGTCTTTTGATTTGATTTGCATGTTTCTTTGTGTGATTGTGTGTGTGTAATGTGATCCCCAGTACTATTTTGTTTGATGTATCTCTCTCTTTATGTGCATTCCTCTATTTATTTCTACATTCTTCTATATATTGTAAACATTTTTCTTTTCATTTTTCTTGTGTTTTTCTTTTGGGGATGATGCAAGATGTCAAGACATTTAGGTATCTTCCATGTTGGCCTGAAATGTTTTTCTTTGTTTTCATTGTTTATTTGTCATTCTTCATATTCTGTAAGTATTTGGGGAATGAGGAAATTTTTGAGCTCTATAATCACATTGTAGCAAAGATATACTAACCTCGAATCCCTACATCCCTTAAGTATTTTTTGGGGTAACTCCTTCCTCTTTTTCATGATATAGTTTCATTTAGGAACATATGACTTGGAATAGGGCTTTCTAAATAAGCTCTCATGTCTTATTCATTCGCTAGACTTTAAAGTAGATTGCTCATATCAATGGTGTTAGAAATCACTTTAAAGTGGGGACATACATCAACATTCATGTTTCTTTATGCAATTCTCTTTCTTCTTGTGATTTTCCATTTTCTTGGTGGTGTCATTGGGTTTGATGTCCTTCGAGAGTGTGATATCTCTTAGCTTATGACTTTCCTCTTAGTGGTGATGCTACGCGTTGCATTCCCTAAGTTGGGATTCTCTTATCTTGGACTTTTCCTCTCTTGGATACATTATGCATGTGATGATCCATAAGAAGAGGCCTTACATGAATTAAGAAAGTTCCCTTTGAAAATTATTTATTTACATTATTGTTCATAAGTGTTTATCATAATACAATTTGTTAACCTTGTGAAGATTGAACCCTTTCTCAAGGCCACCAAGCATAACACACCTTGCTTGTTAGTAGAGCCTTTACCTTGTTCATAGTATTCTTAGCGTAACATAGATTGTTAGGCCCTATGAAGCCTAAACCCTTAGTATGTGTGGTACCCTATCAAAATTGTCAAAAGGATAACTTTGGTATGGTTAGTACAGTGAAAACTTGTGGAACTAGCATGACTTTCTCACTAAGCCACTCTCTTGGGGTCTCACCTAGTGGAAAGCCTAAGGTTCCTTTAGCCTTGAGTGATCACATGCATTATTTGCATAATAGACATTGAGTTCTACTTGTGAACATATTGGATAAATAGCTTAGACGTGTTCCACATTGCATTGGACAGTTGAAGCTTGATCTGTCTCCCTTTTCTTTAGGTCTTTGGCATTATATGATTGAGTATATTTATCATTGTTTCATACATATGTGTCTTCAATGTCTACTTTAGTGTGAGTATAACATGGGATCATCCTCTCACTAAAGTGGGGGCTAAATGTAGTGCAAGAAAAAGTATCCCTTTTTCACACTTAATTTGGGAATTAATATTAAAATGAACTTAATTATGCCTTAATTTAGTGTTGTGATATGTATTTTATATATTCACATTAAGTTTAGGGCCCTATTAATAAAATAGACTTTGTGCCTTATTTTTAGTGTTGCAGAGTGTACCTCTTTACACTTTCACAATTATCTAGGGCTTTATTAATTAATTGAGGTTAATTTTCCTTAATTGGCCCCTTTAATTCAAATCCAAGCCTAATTAATTGCAATTTTTGAATAGAAAACCCGACATTTATTGATAGTCCTTTCATTGTGTGGATCTTATTTTCTAATGAATTGAGGAATAATAGGTCCTTGATTAGTTCATCAACCCCATTTTGGTGAACTTCCCTATTTTTAGTTTTTCATTGATTATCAGGGTTTAATTTTGGGAAATTAGAAGAATTTCATATGAATACAAAGTATTTTCACCATTTTAATCTAAGGATAAAAGGAAACCACACCCAAGGAATTCAATTATGAAAATAAAGTTTTCTAAAGAATTCAAAAGAAATTAAGAGAAAAAAAATTATATTTGTTGCAGCATTGGGTTATTCAACTATCATGTCATGTTTTATGTGTTTTGTTCATATTTTGCATGCATTCCATTTTCTAGCACTAACACTTGTAGGTTTTCAAATCAAACCATGTCAAGCAACAATTTATCCTTGAAGGTAATGAGTGTGACTTCATTTCATCAAGGAGATCAAATCTAAGTAGTGAGTTTTAGTGAATTGTTTTTTATTAGATATGCAGGGTAGGGCCCTAATCTGGGTGGTGAGTTGCAGTGAATTGTTAATTCATTACTTTTCTATCATTTAGCCTCTATCCCTCAAAAGGATATGCTCTCTTCTATCATCATTTTTCCACTATGGATGTAGAAATACCAACATGGGGTTTGAATGAGGTAAGCCCCTCTATGGAACAACCATTTCCCTCTCTTCATGTCTGTAGGTTACAAATATAAAGTCAATTGGATGAATATTGATGGCTGTCTACTCACCCTTGTACACAAACCCTACAATTCATCAAGTCACATAATCTACATTTTCTAATCAACTGACGGAGATCCAACAACCAATCCTAAAAGACAAAATCTACATACCAAGGACTTTAGGACCATGAAATTAGTTTTCAAACATTAGGGTTGTAGTCTAGGATGCAAGGTGCCCTAAACTAGCTAAATTTAGCTCAAATTCAAATCCTAGGTTCTTTTGTGGCTACATTCTATATTTCTAGATTCTAATTTTGTCTATCTATTTTTAGTTTCTCAAAATTCATTACAAAATGCTACATTTTCATAGTTTACATAGTTACATCACTTCATCATATCAAAAATAATTTTCCAATCCAAAATAATCCAAGTGAATCCAAATCCAAGGTTGAGTGGGTCAAATTTTAAGTTGCAAGTCAATCTCACACCCTTGCCAATTTGAATTCCAATTTTTTTTGGAGAGGAGATTGATTCTAGTGATCTAGAAATTAGACCTAGGATCTCCTTTTTTCCAAACAAAACATTTTGGTGAACCCGCTTATTATAACATTATATACCGAGTCTTAAATTTGAAGCATATAATCTTAGATCTAAGTTTAATCTTACTTTTTCTAGCTCCCAAGGACACATTCCATGTGGAAAAATAATGTATCCCTGCTCGCCCTTTGAGATTCTTAGAACAAATATTCTCCAAAGAAATTAAAGGTATTTTATTTTTATTATCCATATTTCCTTTCCACATGAAATTCCTTATCAATTTTTCTATTTCAGTTCCTTTAGAACTTCCAAATAGCAATTTGGAATAGCTAATAAGATAGATATAATCATTAAAATTCTCCATGATATAAGGATAATCACCTCCCAAGTTCCAACCAAAAATTTGGACCAAATGATTTTAATGACTTTAGTGCAGTATGAAGGTTTATTTCCTTCATACCTTCATATTTCTTAAGTACTTATAACTCCCTTTTCTCCTTCATAAAACCATGGGACACACCTATCATCACTTGTTTAATTTTTTTAATATACATATTCACGCACTTCACTTTTCTTCATAATACTTTTTATCCGACCCTAAGACCTATTTTCCTCACCCTTTTCATAGACCTCCCTTACTTTTGATTTTTTATATCATTTAGGTTGTTTCAACACCTCATTTACTTTATTTAATGCTCCCCATTTACTCTATAAACTTTATCGACCCATTCCTTTTGGTTGTATTTTCCCCTAAGGCTTCAAATACTTATACTTATCAGTGAAAATACTTGTTTATAATGGAGAAGTATAAGTATTGTACAATTATAAACAAGGAGTGAGTGAGTGTGTAACCAAATTTTTAATATTCTAATCTGTTCTTATGAATATGCACCATCACTTTCCTAATATTCAGAATCAACATTTATTTATGGATAATCTCTAGCCAAAGATCACGAAGAAATTCCCATTATCTAATAATATATAGATTTTGTAGCTCTTTGTGCCACATTGTGAGATTTGAAGACAATGATTTATAAAGTTAGGCAAGTATCTCATGATCCTACCTTTTCCTCTTTATATCTTTCATTCTCATGATTTTTATTCTTCTAAATATCAAAATAAGACTTATAAGAATGATTTTAAGAATTAGTAAGGATGAGCTACAAAATAATATGAATAATATTGTGAAATTTTTATAATTTCCTACTCTTTTCCTTGATTTTTAAATATTTTAATTAAACCTAAATCTAATTTCTCACTTACAAAGTTAGCCAATTTATATTTATCCATAATACAAAACTTCAAGTTATATAAGCTTCTAACACTTCCTCTTGCTTATAAACTTGATGTACTTCTCTTCCTCTCCCTTAGGGTCATGATATTAATGTGTTGGTGAGTATCATTGGGTTCCTAGACATGTTACCCAATGATGTATTGTCTTAAAGGATATAATCTAGGGACTAATTGATTCTAATGTTATTCATGTTGACATATTAAATAATCAAGACAATAATTTGGTGACTCAAAAAAACTAAAATTTATAGATATTAGTAATTGTCTTCAAAATTTCTTGAGACACTAATTATATTCCTTTTTCTTTTAGACTTACTAAACTCCTAGTTTAGTGTCAATTTTATTTAGTTAATAATCTAAAAGAAAATTAGTAATTTTATTTGTATAAAAATATATATTTTAGATTAGATAGATTAAGTTAGTACATGGGTATGTGTAGGATCATCATAGTAAAAATAGTCCCTTAAGTGGCAAAAAATTTAGAAAAATCAAAGTTAGGCAACTTGACGTAAAAATTTGAATAAGTTATCTATATTATTTCAAAAATATGTAAGAATAGAATCTATAGCAATTTGAATGTAGTTTCTAAACTACTAGGTTTGTTTAAAAAAAAAAAATCTATTTGGTGAAAATTTGAAATTTCAATGTAGTAGTACTTAAAATTTTAGGGAAAGAAAAGAAGTAGGTGTATGTCTAACCACCTAACCACAATAAAATGATAATATTTTTTATAAGATTTTATATATAGGTAGAGGACTCATGTCCCGATGTGATGCATATTTTTTGTAATTTTTTTCCAAGTAAATAATTAATTATGATTTTTTATTGTACAACTTTTAAAAATATAAAAACTTGTATGTCTGACCACCTTAACTTGGTCAAAACTTTATGAAATTCATTTTTTTTTTTAATCCTATAGTATGCAAAGCATAGAATGTGATGCATGTTTTGGATTCAAAAAATGTGATACCATTTGAAAGCTATAGATGTTTTTCAATCAACCTATCAATTAGGACTTTAGTCATAATTCAAATAGAAAATGAATAATAATTACTTAGTAAATTCAAAGTAAGGAATAATTTATATTGGTGGAAAGCTGAGAATATCCTTTAAAAACCATTTTCATTTCATCAATTTTGGGTAAAAAAAAAAGTCGTTAGCCACATACCCATCATATTGCCACTTTTTGGCCCATCATGATCCTGCTTATACCCATATTGAATGAAAATAACCTAAGTTTATATAATATTAGAGATCCAATGCCCAATCCTAGGACTTAATTTTCTATCAAGTTCATTTGTTGGACTTAAAAAATCGCATGCCATTTTTTTATACCAACTCTCCCTTGTTAGTAGAACTTTATTTTTTCTTCAAAATTTCACATTTATTTTCTTTAAACTCTCTTTTCTCCTTCACTAAACTATATGATATACCTCTCATAAATTACTATATGTCTTTTATCTAGATTCTACATATTCACACAACTCACTTCCTCATTTACAACACTTGTGTATCCCACCTAAAGCCTTAGATTACTTATCCCTTGGCACATAGCTTACTTTCTTTAGCCTAAACTCTTTCATTTAGATTGCCTCAAAATCTCATTTCTTGTGCACAATCACACCCACTTATTATCTACCCCTCATTCACCTATTCCTTTATGTTTCTATTCTACTAAGCCTTCACAATACCTATTTCCTTTATCCTAGCAACCTCATCTTTATTATTTCCACTTAGTTCGTTGATTCCCATATAGTTTATTTTATCACATGCATTTCCTATATCTTCACTTTATACCTTAACACATTCATAGAGAAATCATAAACCTAGATTCGCCTCCATATCACCTCTCCTTATCTTCTCCACTAACTTAATTTCCCAAAAATTCTCTCATATTATGATTATATCTTCTTATTTGTTAGGCCAATTGCACATCACTCTCTTTTTTTACCCCCACTATTCATCCATTTATTACCTATTGAAAGGTTGAAAATTGTTGCTCTATAGTTTTAGACATAGAACGGCAATTTTTCACACTTCTCATTCAAGGAAACCCTAGAGATCTCAGTCCAATGATAGAATGAGAGAAAGAGATTTTCTAAAGGTTGTCCTAGGGTATGATCAAAGGTTAAAATGGGTTTCACCACCAAGCTAGGGCCTGGAAAGAAAAGTAACATGCAAGACCTAATGTCCAAAACCTAATGATATGCAAAGCCACACTAAATAACCTAGAAATGAATGTAAAATATAACAGCAAGCTAAGAAATTAGAAAGGGCACCTAAAAGCCTAAATGTGCTCGAAAAAAGCTCTAAAATGTTGAAAATACTAATTTTAGGGTACACTAGGACTCATACACCAGGTTGGGCGTATCAGTCCTAGTCTAGGGTTTCTGGGCTAAAACAAGAATTTTGTAGTGTTGACTTAGGATCTTCATAAATCTAGAAAATTTCCTATGATAGGACGCATATGCCACCTATGGTGTATAAGTCTCATCCTAATATTTTAGAAATTAAAAGTCCAGATCTTCTCTCCAATCTCTGATCTTTCTTCCCAATTTGATTTCTAGATCTAAACCTATAAAAAGACCTACAAAACATAATATAGTGTTGATTTTCTTATTGGGGGTTTTCTTTTGTCAAACCCCTAGTTTGGTAATTAAACCTTGATAGAAATAATGAATCTTGAAATCAAATGTGAATATAAAACATAACCTTAAGTCTATCTAATATTAGGAAATCTAAAATGCAATGCAACCCTATTCTAATTCTAGAATGAGATGCATGAATGAAGCATAAACATAAAGACTCACTTTGGGAGATTTCTAATCACTTGAATTAGCCATAATGATGCATGCACCTTCCTTTAGGCTAAAATTAGAGTGATAATGGAGGATGGAATCACTTAGGAAATAAGTCATTAGACTTGGTTTGATGGCTAGTTGTATCTCCCCAACCTAGAATCCATCATGATTCACCATAGGAAACCATAATCAATCCTTGACAATGCTAGACCTTGAATGAAAGTGAGCTTGAAGACCTACAAAAACACAATAATGTTGCTCCAAGACTTCAACTTTGCTTGCTACTTGCTCTTGAATGCTCTTGTGAAAGAATGCTTCAGTGTTTGTGAATGCTTAGATCTTGAAATTTCTCTTCTAGATGAAAATAATGACTTGAAAGCTTGTTTATATAGGTACTAAACCTAATTTACCATTTATTAGATGTCAAAAGTTGACATCAACAAAAATTTTGAATTAAAAACTTGAATTTCCCGCTCAAACCCTAAAAATGGGCCACACGGGACTCATATGCCACTTGTGGAATATGGGTCCCACCTAGGGGGATTCATATGCCCAAGGTGGCGTATGAGTCCTACCCTAGTTATTCAGGGTGGGCCAATGATAGGTTGTTATAAAATTTAATGCTTTTGTTGATTTTGTCAAGATTTTAGTTGAAATAATCCTTGAGATCTGAAATAAAGGGTCTTAGGGGCCTATTAATGATGTTTTAAAGGGTATTTAATGCAAGGGTGTACTAAAATAGGTCCAACTTAAGTGTGAAATTATACCATCAAGTACAATTTTCTACACTGCATTTAGCCCCCACTTTAGTGCCCATATGACTCTACATGCATATGCAAGCTAAAGGAATCTAAACAATAAATTTCATAAAAGGATAATCATATATATTCATTCACAATGTTAAAGAATGAAGCCCCCTTCTATAGCTATCTGCAATACCACAATGTTAGAAACTACATCCTGCAACACAAATTCATTAGCTGTTCAAAAATCTTCTTATCTAACTTCTTATAGGAATCAAATTTGAGGGTAGTTGTATGCCCCTTTTGATTTCACTTGCTTTACGGAGGTGGGATCAAGGCATCGGTCTAACCGCATCAAATTAGATAAGTTTGATAATAGGGTATTTCCAAGTACCATACCACATAGTTATAGACATTTGATGGGAATAGGAATAGTTCTAACCACGATTCCAACACAGCAGACAATGCCAAAAAAGGAGTTTGCTAGCCCCTAATATGCTAGTTTGAATGAAAAAGAACTTTTTAACCCTAATATACTAAAGATCTAGTTTAGACATATATAAGAGTAAAAAGTGAAGTAATTTGTAATCAGTTTTTTCTTTTACCTTCTTGTAGCTTGAGTTTGTTGGAGAGTGAGTGAAATTTTCTACTATTCAAGAGTATGTGTCTTCGAGGATTCAGAGCCTGCAAGAGGAGGTAGCTTGAGGTGACCTTCACCATTAGGTGAGTTGATTTTTCACCATTGAACACTTTTTTTTACACATTTAATTAATATTTATGCATTTCTAGATTGATTTAGGACCTTAGAAGAAAAGTTTGCAAAGTGTCCCCTTTTTTTTGTGAAGTGTCGACACCCTTTTGTCGCAAAGTGTCTTGTTTCTTCATGAAGTGTCCCAAAAGGGGAATAAAGTGTCTAGGACCCTTAGAAAAGTACACTAGAACAACTTTAGTACACTTTTTGACTGTTGATGTAGAGTTTTAAGATTTTAGAATGCTTATCAGACAGTTTTTCTTTTTTGCTAGATTCCACCTCAGTCATGACAACATCTTAGTGGCAAATAATTTTGTCACTTACGAGACCTAGTCTCGACATTATCAGAGGAAAATTATCATATTTTATAGACCATTGGGATTTAATGGGCATACCTCATGCCTCCCATGAGGTACCATGATTCCATGTTGATGGTGCTTGTGGAGAGATGGGATGCTAATACTTACACAATTCGTCTACCCATTAGCAAAATGACAATCACCCAGGAGGATGTACATCACATCCTTCGAGTTCCCATTTGAGGTGAGACTGTACGCTTCATAGGAGATTGTACATACACATAGATGTGAGCAGAGATAGGATATTTCCTAGGAGGACCAGTTCAAGAGGAGATCGTAGGGCCACATATTGAGTTAAAGTGGCTACTCTATGCATTATCATCACTCTTGAGATGGATCATGATGTTTACAGTGGCACTAGTACTCATCCCTGATGGTTGGAGATCACACCTAGACTAAGGTCTTGTTCACATGATTAGGTAGATGGAGCACCATAGGACCATATATGCCTAGGGCCGCAACATTCTTGCACATCTATATTAGGATCTAAGGCAGTTCACATATCATGAGGTCAGTAGCATGAAACATTGTATGTTATTGTAGGTGTGGTGCCACGAGCATATCACATGCACTAGGCTGACAGTGTTCCCATCTATATCATCCCTTAGATACCCATGTGCATTCAATTATCCACTGAGACATGCATGAAAGTATGGGCATTTACATTTTTGGAGAGTCTAAATCAAATGCCTAGATTAGGAGATCTTGTGGAGACTGTACCAACTAATACCACAGTTGTCAAATGAGACCCGATAGTTGAGGAGGATGCAGATGGATAGGTTTCTTCTGGGAAGACATGATTATGTAGTAATGCCATTCTACTATGATCATGTCATACAGTAGTTTAGGCAGATATAGGTACTATCAGTAGCACAACCCTTTTTACAGATGATCAATGTGGAGTGCTCAAAGTCTTAGAGATACGAGACAATTCACCTTAGATGATGTCATCTCCAGTGACTTAGATGATGATGACCTTGATATGCCCCCGGTCTCCAATGTTGATGAATTCAATGCTATAGATGAATACGAGGAGTGGTGGGTAGTAGCATGACCAGCTTCGGTGTCTCCCATGGATCAAGCCATAGCCTTCGCAGCCACTTCTAGACCAGAGGGATGAGGAGGAGGAGATAGGTGAAGATACAAGGCTTAGGACTACAGATCTATTTTTAGATGAGATAGATGAGGACTACAAAGATGAGGCAGACCCAAACTATGAGGGAGAGGAGGAGGAGGAGGAGCAATAGTAGCTGATGAGTGAGGGTAATGACACAACAAACGATAGTCTAGTTTTCCATGAGTGGAGAGATCTAGCTATGTGTCACTAGATCATAGTTATCAACTACGACATGCACTAGCACTTACAAGCATGGAGAGGCTAGCACATCCTCCATGCCTCCTACATAGGATGAGACTATCTTTACATAGCTAATCAGATATCTAGGTGATGACACTTTATTTATGATTATGCTTTTGATTTACATATATATCTCATGATGTGTATTGATTATCTTTATGATTTTTATCTTGTAGGTTATGTGAGAGATTTTTAGGATCTCTATTGACAAGTAGCTATAGAGATAGTGCCTCCTTGATTCTTTGATTAGGCTATTGGTATAGACTACATTCCCCCACCATTGTGGAGTGAGACCCAGAGCTATTCAAGCCTTATATCAGATTGAGAGCAACATACGAGGGTGCTACTAGGTACACTAATCGATTTGAGGCTGCATATGAGGAGATTCGGTCATCTCGAGGTCTAGTAGAGGTCAAGCTCACTTCATGCAGAGGTATCCAAGCTACATGTAGATAGAGACCGCATAGAGTGAGAGCACCTAGAGGCCATCAGACGAGAGACCACAACTGTTGGATGAGCACAAGGCCTACAATATGCATTAGATTCTCTTATTAGTTCATGATCATGATCACATACTATTATCTCTTGATGCACTGTTTCTCAATGGAGGTGATCACCAAGTCCTAAGGAATCTAGTAGCCACAGGCCACACTAGTATTGTATAATTGATGACATGTACTTAAAAATTTGTGATATATATATGATCTTTTGATGTTTAATTATTTATGGAAATGTGATTTATCAAATATTCTTTGTAAGACTATTTAATAAATGTCTCCATGATTTAACATTCTTTATATGATCTAATTAAAACTATCCTAGTTTATTTTAGATGCAACATTGTGATTAAGTATGTTATGCTAAATTAAATGCACCTATAATCTAATTAAAGAACATTAAATGCATAAAAGGATCTAATCTAACACAACATACATAGTTAAATTGAATAGTATGAAACCTAAAGTAACCACCTAAAAATTAATTTAAACAATTACTTTAGTATTCAAGACACCCAGATCATTGTTTGTCAAGAATGAAGTAATGCGGGAGAATATAGAATGTCGTCAACTAACTCTAATGCCACTGCTTTATCATTCACACTATTCAAGAAGATTTAGACATAGTACTGGTGCAAATGTGGGCATTAATAGGTTCTTTAAGAGGTGTACCATCCATTTCTATTAAATTATATGCTCTAGACCCATAACTTTCATTAATTATATAAGGTCCTAACCAATTAGAGCTGAATTTTCCTTTTTTAGTTGGGCAGCATTGACATTATGTTGATTTTCAAATAACACCAAGTCTTATTTAGTAAATACCTAAGGAATGACATGATCATTGTAACTACGTTGTAATTTTCTAGAATAAGCTTGGAGATGCTCAAGAGCTTTCATGTGTTGTTTTTCAAGCATTTCAAGTTGATGCAGTCATTGTTCTTTATAAATATCATCATCAATAAGTCCTTGAAGAGTGATTCTTAATGAAGGAATCTCTAACTCCAAGGGCATTATTGCCTTGGTACCATAGATAAGGTTATAGGGAGTATTCCTAGTGGATTTTCTTATAAGTTAGTACGATAGGCCCATAATGCATATGTCAACTGTCTATCAATCCTTATTATGTTTGTTTACTATTATGCATAACATTTGTTGAAAGTTTCTATTAGTTGATTCAACTTGACCATTAGATTTTGGGTAGTAGGGTGTTGAGAAATGATGTTGAATCTTAAATGCTTCAAAATTCTTCACATCATTATTCTTAAATGGTGTCCCATTATCTAAAACCAATGCAGAAGGAAGTCCAAAGTGAATGTTTTCCAATATGAAATGACATATTACCTCGACAGTTGTTGAACGAAGGGGAATAGCTTCCACCCATTTTGTGAAATAATCTATTGCAGTAATTATAAAGGTATGTCCACCAGAAGAAGGAGGTGAATTTTTTCCAATCAGATCCTATCCCCATACTAAGGATTGCCAAATAGGAACTTGGGCATGAAGCTCTGAAGCAGGAGCATGAATCAAATTTCTATGTTCCTAACATTTGTGAAATTTCTTAATGTATTCAAAGCAATATTTTTCCATTTGTCCCCAATAATATCCTATGTGGATGAGTTTTTGAACTAATGATATTCCTCCAAAATGACCTCCACAAGCACCTGCATGAGCTTTTTCAAGTGCTATGTGGATTTCATATTGTTTAAGGCATATAAGTAAAAGACCATCAAAGAATCTTCAATATAGCACATCGGTCAGGATTATATATGTAGATGAGATTTTGTGAAGGGAATCTTGAATGTCATTAGTTGTCAGCTCAAGAAAGGTACCTTCTTTTAAATAATTAAATATTGATGCATACCATTCACTAGAGCTTTCCATAGTTGTTGATAATACTCCTTCGGCTTTAGATTTTATTGATGGGTTCATAATCATATGGATAATAAATGTGAAATCTTTTGAAGGATCTTGAGGGGATATAAGAGAAGTTGCACTTACCATTGCATCTGTGTGCTGATAATCTTTTCATGGGATGTTATCAATGGTAAAAAAATCAAAATTCTCTAACAAATTCATTGTGATATCCTTGTATTTTGATAAATTTTCATGCTTTGCTTGATATTTTTCATTTATTTTCTTAATGACTAATTTTGAATCACCAAATATCTTAATGTCTTGGGATCTTGGAGAGTTAAAGCAACACGTAATCCAACAATTAATGCTTCATATTTTGTGGTGTTGTTCATGCATAGGAAGTTTAAGTGTTAGGAAAAGGGAATAGGTTTTCCTCCAAGAAGAACTATTATAACCCCTATGCTGAAGCTAGTTCTACACTTAGAGGAGTCAAAGTATAATTCCCATATTTCTTCATTTTTTTGAATAGTCAATACATTCTCATCAAGAAATGCTTCTATATTAGGTAATGTTAGGGGAGAAGGGGCATCAACTAATTGATCAATCAAGGCTTGACCTTTAATTTCATTTTGTGAGACAAACTTAAGTTCAAACTAAGTTAACAACATAACCCATTTAGCTAAGCATCTTCATAAATCATTTTCAACAAAAAGATGTTTTAAAGGATCAAATTTCATCATCAAATGTATTTCAGCATTCAGTAAGTAATGAATCAATTTACTAGCAGTGAATACAATATCCAAACATTGTTTTTCTATCATTGTATATCATGTTTCCTAGTCAATTAGGAATCAACTAATGTAATAAATAGGATGTTCTTTACCATTTTCATCTTGTTGAGCCAACAATGTTGCAAGAGCATGGTATGATGATGTTTTATATAGGATGAATGACTTGTCTTGCATAGATGGTTGTAAAATGGGTGGAATAGCGAGATAATATTGCAAACTCTTAAAATCCTTTTTACAATCTTCATTCCAATTAAATTTTACCTCTTTCTTAAGATGTGTCAATGGTAACGTTCGGTCCACTAGGAATGCTACAAAATGATAGATAGCCTGAATTCTTCCTTGTAAAGCATGCAATTGAGAATTTTTTTGATGATGTGGCATGTTAACTATAGCATCAATTTTCTTCTTGTTCACCTCAATGCCTCTATGAGATATGATAAAACCTAAAAAATTTCCACTATCTACACCAAAGACACTTTTTTTGGATTTAATTTCATGTTATATTTTCACATTTGTTCAAAGATATTTCAAAGGATATTCACATTTTCTTTTCAATTTAACAATTTAGCAAGAATATCACCAACATAATCTTCCAAAATCTTATGTATGTAATCATGAAATATCAATGTCATAGCTCATTGATATGTTGCACCTGTGTTCTTCAATTTGAAAGGCATGACTACTCAACAAAATGTTCCCCAAACTGTAGTAATTGTTGTTTTGTATTGACCTTGAGGGTTGATAAAGATTTGATTATATCTTGAAAATCCATCCATGAATGACAAAAAAACATGTCCCATAGTCGAATCCACTATCATGTCAATATTAGGAAGGGGAAAATCATCTTTTAAAGATGCTTTATTTAAATAGTGAAATTTCATACACATCCTAATACAATTGTTAGGTTTTGTGATTGCAATGATTTTTGAGATCCAAGGAGAATAATCTATAGGTCATATAAAACCAGCTTCGAGGAGTTTTTCAATCTCACTCTTAACTAGTAAGGCTATCTTAAGATTTGTCTTTTGTATCTTTTTTCTAACTAGTTTAGTGTTTTGACAAGAACTATATATTGTGTGTTACAATCTTTGCATCAATTCCCAACATATCTAAATAAGTCCAAGAAATTTTTTTGGGAAAGTCATGAAGTAAAGTTGCATGGTCCTTTGTTCATCTTCATCAAGGAACTTTCCTATATTAATCATTTTTCTTCATTGTTAATATCCATCGGTATGTCAATTGTATCTCCCAAGGGATGCACCTTGTTTCAGGAATTCAGAGTTGTATTCTTTGTTGTCCTTATCAATCTCATTACTTACCATTTCTCCATCTCCTTGTTTAGCACTAATCACAACACATGTAACCTATTTTTTTTTAGGAGTAAATGGCTTTTCATAAACTACTAACATTTATTTCAAGGCTTCATCATCATCAAAGTATTCCAATGATTCTTCACAAGTCATATCAAGTAGTTCAGGATGCTTCAAGGTGAGAGTTATTTTAGGTTTACACATAATGATGTTGATGTTTAAGGGTCTTTTGTTTTCTTGTGTTATCTTAGAAGGGAAATATCCCAAACCACATTTCATCTCTTGTGTGTTAGGCTCCACAGGAACATGGATGCCTTGTTCTTTCTTTTCACATCCTTTTCCACTATAGCTCCAAGTTGTTTCATAAGCTCATAACCTTTCCCATAAAGTCTTTCCATTTCTTTTGGGTTTGGTGGTTGTTGATAATCTATCTCATCAAATTTTATTGTATAGTCAGTGTCCTCTTCTAGAGTAGATGAGGTAGATTCTTGTGAGTTTTCTTCTAAATTATGTGTTGACATTACCATTGGTTGATTTTGTTTCTCGGTTTCTTTTGTTGTAATTTTGTATTCTCCCATAAATTTTGGTGTGAACTCTAAGGAACCCCAATCATCTTCCAATAACTGTGACACTTTTTCCATCTCTTGTTCCTCTTCTTTCATAGGCTCTATGTTTAAAGTTGGAATTAATGTGCTTAGGGGATTTTTCATTCCTTTTTCAACTTGTAAGCAACTTTCAGGCTCAGGTTCTATTTCAATTTGGTATACTTTATTATTATAGACATACTTCATGATACGATGAAGATTCAAAGGCACTACATGCATGTCATGAATCCAAGGTCTTCCTAAAAGAAGATTGTATGAAAGGCCATGAGGCATAACATAAATAGGAGTTTGTAAGGTAGCCTTTCCAACTATAATAGGTAAATTAGTCACACCAAGTGGTTGCTTTCCTACATTGTCAAATCCTAGAATGGATAAGGAATAGGGTTCAATTATTGATTTATCTACTCCAAGTCTATCAAGAATATTTGTATTACACACATTAAGAGTAGAGATATTATAAACAAGAGTCGTTTTTATTCCCATCCTATTGAATCTAGTTGTTATCATGAAGGCGTCATTTTTCTTTCTCATCTCCAAGGGAGGTAGCTCATGCTGGTGAAAAGTAATGTCTACATTAACCACATTTATTCCTTGAATTAAAGCTACTACATCACTTGCATTTGTATTAGAGGGAATCACAACTTTTGGTAGGGCTATTTCAAGCATAGTATGATAGTTAGGTGAATTTTGAATTAGTTCCCATAGGGATATCTTTGCAAGAGTATTCTTAATTTTTTCAACAAGATCATACTCCTTCCCACTATACGAATGCAAATGAGGAGCACTAGGAAAGATTGGATTAGGCAAACATAACGTTGTTGGATTTTTTTGTCTTGGTTGTGGATTGTTTCAAGTGTTATATGTATGAGAAATGGTATTATAACTTAATTTTTGTGAAATTTTTTTCTTAGGTGGTTCAAGGGATAAAACAATTTTGATTGAAGTTTGAGGTTTGTGTGAAGGTGCATATAGGATAACTTGAGGTTGAATCACGTTAACTTCTCTTGGTTTCGGCTTGTTGTAGAAAGCCTTAGTGGATGAACCTTGTGAGATGAAATCCTCAAGGGATTCATCTAACATGTCAAAGTCATCACTACTAAAAGGCTTGAGGGTTAGGTAACTTAGAAAAAGAGATTTGACATACTCAAATAACTATTCTTTCTCCAAGTGGTTCATCAATTTTTAGGTGTTTTTGGTTTTTTGTTTTCTAATGAATGCCAAATGTAATCTACTCTAATTGAACTATGGACTAATGCTAAAAATGAAAAGTACAGTAATCTAATTATATCCACAATTGAAATGAATGTAAACTAAGGTAGATCTAATGAAATGAATGTAACAAAAACTCTGCAAACTAAAACATATAACTAACAATAGCAAATAAGAACACACAAACAAAAAATTTAATGTTGGAAAATGTAGTTTAAAATCTGAAATGGGACAAAATTAGCTAAATGGGTGTATGAGTCCAAATTAGGGTTTTTCAAGAGTTAAAAATATGAATAAAAGTCACCACAAAATACCCAAAAATCAGGGAAAATATCTTATACTGGGACTAAATTGGCCAAAGGGGCGTATGAGTCCTAGTTTAGGGTTTTTGCACAAATTTCAAAAACAATTGAGTGATTGTTATGCTTTCTGGTTAGGATGATGTCTAAACTAAGTGTAAATGTAGATTTCAATTCAATTTTAGTGATGTAAGAACAAAAATGCAACCTATATGCACTTTCACTAATGCAAGATTTTGAAACCCTAGATGCAAATTAACTAATGAAAAACCTAATGCAAAGTTAATGCAAGCTAAATCTAGGACTATGATGCACTCCAAATAAAAAATGATGTGCTCTAAATGTAGTTTCACCAAAATGAAAGGTTGAAAATTTTCGCTCTATAGATTAGTACATAGAACAAGTTTTCCACACTTCTCATTCAAGGAAACCCTAGAGACCTCAATCCAATGATAGAAAGAGAGAGAGAGAGATCTACTAAAGGTTGTCCTAGGGTATGATCAAAGGTTTAAAATGGGATCAACACCAAGCTAGGGCTTGGAAAGACAAGTAACATACAAGACCTAATGTCCAAAACCTAATGATATGCAAAACTTCTCACTAAATGACCTAGAAATGAATGTAAAACATAACAATAAGTTGAGAAATTAGAAAGGGGCACCTAGAAACCTGAATGTGCTAAAAAAAAACTCTAAAATTCTAAAAATATTGATCTTAGGTTACACTAGGACTCATATGCTAGGTTGGGCATATCAATCCCAGTCTAGGATTATTGGGATGAAATAGGAATCTGGTAGTGTTGACTCAAGATCTTCAGAAATATGGAAAATTGCCTATATTGGGACTCATATGCCACTTGTGGCATATCAGTCCCATCCTACTTTTTGAAAAATCAAATTCCATATCTTTTCTCTAACTTCTGCTCTTTCTTCCCAATCTGATTTTTGGATCTGAACTTGTAAAAAGACCTATAAAATAGAATATAGTGTTGATTTGCTTATGGGGGGTTTTCCTTGGTCAAAATACTAGTTTAGTAATTAAACCTTGATAGAAACAATGGATCTTGAAAGTAAATTTGAATATAAATCCTAACCTTAAGTGTATCTGAGTCGTAGATTTTTAGCACCTTGTACCTTTCTAGCTCTTCTAGGGTTTTCACCAAAAAAGAGAGAGTAGGGCCAAAATTCTAGGTAGGTTCACTCAATAAAAGATATGCATGATGAATTATGTCTAAATTCAATGTTCTATATGTGGCTAATTGAGAATATTGATTGATTAATGAATGAAAACTAAAGGAAAACAACTTGTTTGAAAACACATTGTGTAATGAAACACCTTGAAATGAATGCAAAACTTAACATAAATAAATCAAACTAAAAGTGTGCACCTAAAAGATTGAAGGAGACTGGAAATTACTTCTGAAACACTGTTGATGCTAATTTTCAGGCTTGGTGGGACTCATTCTCCATTCTAGGAAAATAAGTCCCAGTTCTGCCAAATTAAGCTAAAACCTGTTTCTAACAAAAGGGTACTGAAAAATGCAAAAAACTCAAAATTGACCCTGGAGTGGGACTCATTCACCACCCATGGTGAATGTGTCCACTTTTGAATTTCTATATTTCCAAAATTGGATTTTAGATCTTCCGATCTGCACTTTGACTTCCTACAGGTGTCTACTTCTGAAACTCTAATTTACTGGTCTGAAAATGAGTTTTTGTTGATATTTTGACTTGTTGAATAAGGAGAAGACTTGTGAAAATTTTCAACTTGATTCTTAATGATTTACAAGCTTCTAGGAGTCCTAAATCTGCAAACACACAAGACAAGAAAAAGAGATGTTGAATGTTAGGGCATGGGGTTTTGCATTGGTCAAACCCCTTTTAGGTAATTAAACCAAAATGATGTAAGAATGGAATGAAACATGAAATAATTGAATTTATTACCTTTCCATGATGTTTGATATTGGATTTTTGCAGCAATGGAGGAAGATTCAACCCTTGAATGTCTTTAGGAGCTTTCTTGATGTCTTGCAATGATAAAACCCTAAGTTGCTTGACTTGAGATAGAAGAATGATGGATGAATGAGTGATAAGAGATAAGAGATGTGAAAATGAGTTAAAATACTTATATTTATAGGCAATTCACCTTATTCACCCATTA
This sequence comes from Sequoia sempervirens, assembly GCA_007258455.2. NCBI lineage: Eukaryota > Viridiplantae > Streptophyta > Pinopsida > Cupressales > Cupressaceae > Sequoia > Sequoia sempervirens. The sequence continues at coordinate 143,319,584 of VDFB02000003.1, read as the reverse complement.
ATACCTCATCACAGGCCAACATGAAGTAATATTAAACTCAAACTTCACTTTCTTCCTGCTCAAAGGTCAAAATTGGGCCAAATGGGACTAATTCACCACACATGGTGAATGGATCCCACCTGGATGGGACTTATTCACCATGCATGGTGAATGGGTCCCATAGGGGCTATTTTGATAGCTTAGATACCAAGAGATAAGGAAATAAGGTCTAAAATACAACATTATCGGGTATTTGATCAATTTAAGCCTCAGGATGCATAATATGGGTTAATATGGGACTATTAGTGATGATGTGAATGTAAAATAGGGATTGGGACACATAATTCAATGTGAAAGTGTGATTAAATACACTTTACAACACTTAAAATGAGGTCCACATAGCCTAGAAAGGCACAAGAACTAATATGAATGTGAAAGACACATTACAACACTAGTTTATCATTAGGTTTAAATTATAAGCCTTCTATATTGATGTGAAGATGTAGTTAAATATGTTTTATAATGTTGAATTAGGGAGAAATAGGTTCATTAAGTCTAGAAAAGTGTGAAAGCATCTTAAAACACTTTAAAACACCTTTACAAGACATCGTTAAAAGCATGCTATTCAATTTATAAAGGTCCAAGACCTAGTGTGGGTGCATGAAATGTCTCACAACACCTAAATCAAGACCTCATTATGTCTAGTTTATCATGAATTAATCCCATGTCAAGCAAAGGGTACTTTTTTCTATAGCACATTTATCCCCTACTTTAGTGAGAGGATGAACTTGCTTCAAACTCACACTAAAGTAGACATTCAAGAGAGATCTGAGTGTACAGATGCAGATGACAAATAATGACAAAGATTAAAGGAGGTGGTTGAGCCCCCAAGATCAAGATCCTAAGTCAAACCATCAAGATACAAAATCATGTAATGGCAAGAGCTAAAAGAAAGATGGGGTGAAAGGATGCACTCACTCTGAGGCCAAAGAACCTCAATTCATCTACAGGGTGAGAAGTCTACAACATACTCACTCTAGGGCCATGGAACTTTTGATTGTCCATGGGGTGAGAAATCCCAAAAGGTGAGAAACATATGCTAGTTGGTATGCACTCACAAACATAAAGGTGGCTATTGGGAAATTCATGCTGCTAGATGGGCTTCCCACTCAACCATATCAAAGTTATACCTCCTGATAACTTTAATAAGGTACCACAAAGATTTTCAAGCTCTTTGAGGTAAGAAAAAACTATTATGCTTGAAACTCATAAACATTGTTAATGCAGAATAATGTAAGGAATGTTTAAAGGGATTTTGCTTAGTTCATGTAAGGTCTCGTCTTAGGGAACATCATACTTAACATCTCCAAGAGAGGATAAATGAAAAATAAATATCATGCTCTTGGAGGGAATCAAACCCAATGAATCTGCCAAGAAAAGGACACATTGCAAGAAGAAAGAAGTCACACAGTGAAATGTGCATGGTGATGTATGCCCCCACTTTAAAGTAGTTGTGAACACCAGTACTATGAGTAATTTCTTTAAAGTAGAAGGAGACATGAGAGCTTACTCAGAAATACCTAAGCCAAGTCATATGTTTCTAATAAGCTATGTCATGAAAGAGAGAAGTATGTCATATGTGAGCCAACTTAAGGCATGTCATCCACATCCCAAGCTTTCTCTTATGTATTCATCAAAAGTTAACATCTAGCCAAAGGAAGCAATGACAAGTGACATACGAGGAAAAGGCTACTAAACCCCTTTCCCCCACTTAGTGTAGGACAAGGGTGAGCCAAAATGATTAACAAGATGCATGATAGAGTGAAAATCAATAGTAATTATAGGAATTAGGTGCCCCCACATAGGGAAGCATACAAAACTCCTGAAAATGTTTTATTTTGTGACTCAAGGCATTACATTCATTAGTGGAGTGACCATGAACTCTATGATAGGTGTAGAATGAAGTCTTGTAAGAGCATTTCTTTTGAGTTCTAGGAGGGAGGGTGATCAAGTGATCTTGGAGGAGTCTCCACAAGATACCCTCTTGATCAACAGCAGAAGGGGGTCTTATGGTATGTGATAAGGATACATCTTGCTTAGTAATGGTTGTCATATCTTTGCAATGCTCTTTAGATTATAAGATTTTATTATCACTCTTAGAGGAGGAGAGAAAATATATTGGATTCAAATCATGAGCATTTTGCAAGATGACATTGACATTAAGCGAAGGTGTGGTTATGTTTTGCATGTTTTGATGGTGTTCAAGACCACTAGTTTCAAGGCATTCAGTTAAGAATAATTTAGGAGTATGTGTTGTGATATTGTTGATGTTGAGGCAAGGCTTGTTTATCTTGATCAAAGGACAATAACCAAGACCATGAGTCATTTGTTGTTTATTAGGCTCTATAGGGTTGTGGACACCTTGTTCTTGAGCACCCCATCCTTTTCCACTATATCCAAGTTGTTTCATGAGTTCATAACCTTTTCCATAAAGCTTCTTTATTGCTTTTAGATTGGGTAGTGGTTGTTTATAAGCGTCATTAAAGGTGACTGTGTATTTTTATTCTTTTTCTAAAGTGGTTGAGGTGGATGTTGTTGAAGGGTCATTTGATGTCTCCTTTCCCCTATTTGAAACTTTTTGTATGATCTTCTACTCGCTCATGAAGTCATGTTCAAAATACAAGGAACCCCAATCATCGTATGTATGTTGTTGTTCATTGTTTTGTTGTGTGGGGTCCACTTGTGTGGTTGGTGTTAATTTGTTCAATGGGTTCTCTTTGGTTTGCTCAAGTTGTAAGACACTATAAGGCTCATCATCAACATCAAGTGTGTACACTTTGTTGTTGTTGATATATTTCATTTAGGATGAAGAGTGGAAGGCACACCATTCATTGCATGAATCCATGGCTTTCCTAGAAGAATGTTATATGAAATATCATTAGGCATAACATGGATTGGTGTATCTAATGTGGCCACTCCAACTATAAGGGGTAAATTGATCACACCAAGTGGTTGTTTGGTTACATTTTCAAATCCTCTGATGGATAAAGAACCATATTGGATGTTTGACCTATCAACACCAAGTCTATCGAGAATTTTTACTCCACATATGTTAAGAGTAGAACTAGTATCTATAAGAGTTATCTTAATCCATGTTCATTCATATTGATCAATAATCATCAAATCTTCATTTTTTTTTGCACTTCCAAAGGAGGAAGCTCACTTTGTCATAAAACAATGTCAGAATTTATTCCTTGGATTATAGATGCGATGTTAGTTGGTTTCGCATTAGAAGGGATAGGAACTTGTTGCAAGGAAGATTGGATCATGTTATGATAGTGAGGCGAGGCTTGAATAAGTTCCCATAATGAGATCTTAGTAGGAGTGTTCTTAAGTTGTTCAACAAGATCATACTCCTTTGTATGTGGGATGAAGCGAAGGGCACTAGGTGGATTAGTTAAGGGTAAAAATATTGGGATTGGTTGTGGTGCTTACATATTATTTTGAGTGTTATATGTATGAGCAACAATATTATAACTCAGCTGCTGCGATACATTATTGTTAGGTGGGTAGAGGATGAGTTCAGGTTTGTTTTGAGTTTTTTGTTTGTGTGAAGGTGGATGGAGAATAAACTCAGATTTAGGTGAAGGTTTATGTGAAGGTTTATGTGAAGGGGGATAAAGGATAAGTTGAGGTTGAATAATGTTAACATCCCATAACAAGTGAGAGTCTTCATTGTCTTTGAAGGGAATTTTATATTTTTCTTGGGTCATAATATCCTCCCTAGAAGGAGAGTTCTTATGGGAACAACAAACCACATGTTCGTGACAATTAGGTTTGGTTCATCCAAAATAATTTCATCACAACTAAGGGAGTTATTAATGGTTGGATATGTTTGATTATTGATAATGGGGAGATTATGGGGAAGATGCTATTCAATCATTCATGTTTTGTAAGGTCTCATTCTCTTGTGTCATTTTATCTACCATACTAGGAGAGCTTGTAATATGTTCATCGAAGGTTGAAATTTTCAAAGTAGCTTCATGACAAGTGGGAGAGGCATCAAGAGAAGAAAAAGAATCACATTCTTTTTTTTCAATGATTAGATCCTTTTGCTTAATTATGTATTCTTGGACGGAGGAAACATTAGGAAAGGGAGCAAGAATATTTTCATGATTTTCAATGTACAATTCTTCTAATCCCAAAATATCTTCTTCACAAGTAGGAGAGACAATAGGAGAAGAACAATGTGATTATCATGATTATTTGTGATTGCCTCCCTTTGTCCAATAATGTCTTCCAAAATAGGGGAAGAAAAATAAAGAGGATTGTCATAGGTCTTAAAGATTTGATCATCTAATGCCAACATATTAGGCTCCTCACAAATAATGTGATTGCCATGATTACTCACAAAAAAAAATTCACAAATAGGGTAGGAGTTGGGAGATGAATGTAGACTAGGTAGAGTGAGGGTAAGAAAGGTGTCTATTATCTCATAGTTGTGTTGTGTGTTCTTTATGATTAATTAGCATGATTTCATCTTCTTTAGTAATGTTATGTATAATAGGAGAGGTAAGAGGAGAGAAACAACTCGGATTGTCACAAATCTCATCAATTGGTTCTTCTAACACTATAATCTCTTCTTTGCAAGTGGGAGAGAAAATAGGAGAAGAACAAATGTAAGTGTTATGATTATCCAAGGTTTCTTTCACTAAACTAACCTCATCCATAAAAAGGGGAACTAGGAGAGGGATCTATGACAAACAAAAAGAGAAGGGAAAGGACCTCATATTCATATGCTTTTAACAAAAGTTTCTTACAACATGCAATAATATCTAAAAACAGAACATGAAAAATGATAACTATAGAATTTTGAAATGAAAACATGATAGAATGATTATTCTACAAACGTGAAGTACATAAAAATTCTAAAGAAAAGATGCAAAAGAGGAATGTACCTTTTTTTCAGATTTTAAAGATGACAATGGACTGATTATGATATGTAACAAGATGAAAGTGCAAACTTGAAATGGAAACCATGCATGAAATGAGCTAATTGAGGCTAGATTTTATGAAATGCATGTTGTAGAAATGCAACTAATTGATATGGGTAGGTTAAGGCACCAAACAAAAGCTTAAAAAAAGAGTTCTGAGTTCTATAAAATACAGTTTCAGGGGTCAAAAGGGATTGATTCGCCCAATGTGGCGAATGAGTCATAGTATGGAATTTTTCAGAATTTTCATAAATTTTTTATGGATTTGGATGTTTTCAGAGTGTTATGATGCATACCTAAAGTAAAAATGTAGAATTTCAGAAAAGTGAAATGAATTTAGATGGTAAAAATGCAACTTTCATGCACTTTTTATGAATGCAAAATTTAACACCTAGCATGCAAATGAATCATGCAAACCCTAAAGAAAGCTAGATTTTTGATGATGAAGTACTCCAAATCAGTCAACAAAGCATTCAAAAAGCAAGTTCACCAAAATGAACCGTAATTTTTTGGCACCTTGTACCTTTCTAGCTCTTCTACAGTTTTTCACCTAAAAGGAGAGAGTAGGGCCAAAAGTCTAGGTAGGTTCACTCAATCTAAGATATGTATGATGAAATTATGTCTAAATGAAATGTTCTAGATGTGGCTAATTGATAAGATTGATTGATTAATGAATGAAAACTAAAGGAAAACAACTTGTTTGAAAACACATTATGTAATGCAACAACACCTATAAATGAATGCAAAACTTAACATAAATGAATCAAACTAAAAGTGTGCACCTAAAAGCTTGAAGGAGACTAGAAATTACTTTTTAAACACTACTGATGCTAATTTTTAGGCCTGATGGGACTCATTCGCCATTATGGGTGAATCAGTCCCAGTTCTGCCAAACTGAGCTAAAACCTATTTCTAATAAAAGGGTACTCAAAATTGTAGAAAACTAAAAATTGACCTTGGAGTGGGACTCATTCACCACCCATGGTGAATTATTCCACTTTTGAATTTTTGGATTTTCAAAATTGGATTCCAGAGTTTTCGATCTACACTTTGACTTCCTACAGGTGTTTGCTTCCGAAACTCTGATTTACGGGCCTAAAAATGAGTTTTTGTTGATATTTTGACTTCTTGAATAAAGAGAAGACTTTAGAAACTTTGAAACTTGAATCTTAATGATTTACAAGCTTCCAAGAGTCCTAAATTTGCAAACACACAAGACAAGAAGAAGAGATGTTGAATGTTAGGGCATGGGGGTTTGCCTTGGTCAAACCCCTTTTAGGTAATTAAACCAAAATGATGTAAGAATGGAATGAAACATGCAATAATGGAATTGATTACCTTTCCATGACATTTGATCTTGGATTTTTGTAGCAATGGAGGAAGATTCAGCCCTTGAATGTCTTTAGGAGCTTTCTTGATGTCTTGCAATGATAAAACCCTAAGTTGCTTGACCTGAGATAGAAGAATGATGGATGAATGAGTGATAAGAGATAAGAGATGTGAAAATGAGTTAAAATACTTATATTTATAGGAAATTCACCTTATTCACCCAGTAATTCCTCATCACAGGCCAACATGAAGTAATATTAAACTCAAATTTCAGTTTCTTCTCACTCAAAGGTCAAAATTGGGCCAAATGGAACTGATTCACCACACATGGTGAATGGGTCCCACTTGGATGGGACTGATTCACCATGCATGGTGAATGGGTCTCATAGGGGCTATTTTGATAGCTCAGATACCAAGAGATAAGGAAATAAGGTCTAAAATGCAACATTGTTGAGTATTTGATCAATTTATGCCTCTTGATGCACAATATGGGTTAATATGGGACTAATAGTGATGATTTGAATTTCAAATAGGGCGTGGGACATAGAATTCAATGTGAAAGTGTGATTAAATACACTTTACAACATTTAAAATGAGGTCGACATAGCCTAGAAAGGCACAAATGTGAATGTGCAAGACACATTACAACACTAGTTTATCATTAGGTTTAAATTATAAGCCTTCTAGATTGATGTGAAGATGCAGTTAAATATGTTTTATAATTTTGAATTAGGGAGAAATAGGTTCATTAAATCTAGAAAAGCATGAAAGAATCTAAAAACACTTTACAACACCTTTACAAGATGTCGTTAAAAGCATGTTATTCAATTTATAAAGGTTCAAGACCTAGTGTGGATGCATGAAATGTCTCACAACACCTAAATCAAGGCCTCATTATGTCTAGTTTATCATGAATTAATCCCATGTCAAGCAAAGGGTACTTTTTTCTACGACACAATATCTAAGATTTGGAAATCTGAAATGCAATGCAACCCTATTCTAATGTGCTAGAATGAGATGCATGAATGAAGCATAAAGATGAAGACTCACTTTGGGAGATGCCTAATCACCCTAATAAGCCATAATGATGCATGCACCTTCCTTTAGGCTGAAAGTAGAGTGATAATGAAGAATGGAATCACTTAGGAAACAAGTCATTAGGCTTGGTTTGATGGCTATTTGCATCTCCCCAACCTAGAATCCATCATGATTCACCATAGGAAACCATAATCAATCCTTGACAATTATAGATCTTGAATGAAAGTGAGCTTGAAGACTTGCAAAACACACAATAATACTGCTCCAAGACTTCAACTTTTCTTGCCAATTGCTCTTGAATGCTCTTGTGAAAGAATGCTTGAGTGCTTGTGAATGCTTAGATCTTGAAATTGCTCTTCTAGATGAAAATAATGACTTGAAAGCTTGTTTATATAGGTGCTACACCTAACTTATCATTTATTAGATCTCATTTAAGCTTGCATCAACCAAAATTTTGAATTAAAAACTTAAATTTCCCCCTCAAACCCTAAAAATGGGCCACATGAGACTCATACGCCACTTGTGGCATATGGGTCCCACCTATGGGGACTCATACACCCAAGGTGGCGTATGACTCCCACCTTAATTTTTTAGGGTGGGCCAATGATGGGTTGTTAGAAAATTTAATGCTTTTGTTGGTTTTGTCAAGATTTTAGTTGAAATAAGCCTTGAGATCTGAAATAAAGGGTCTTAGGGGCCTATTAATGATGGTTTAAAGGGTATTTAATGCAAGGGTGTACTAAAATAGGTCCAACTTAAGTGTGAAATTTTACCATCTTCAAGAGCGTACAATTGTTTACACTACACCTATTATTAGTTTCTATTTTCTATTATCTCCTTGGTCACCCCACAACCTAGATACATTCTCCTACTTTCTTTCTCTAGTGCATATTTATGACTAAATTTTTAATATTATACTTACTTAAAATTTTAGCCAAATAATTAGAAGCCAAAAAATTTATGTTGCAAATAGAAATAAAGAACAATATTATATCTAATAAAAATATTAATTTTATAATATATCAAGGGCCAATTTGTAGGGGAAATATATTGGAGAAATGCTTCATACAATATGATTAAGGTCTAACCCATTCTTCTACCAAAACCCTTTATTTAAACTAATTATACCCAAGAGATATACTACTCCCATCCATGTAGGATAAAACTACTTATAAAATAGGATGACTTACAAACAATATGTATCCATTACTTTCTCTCATATAACTCAATACAAAAATAATTAGTTAAGAATAAATAGTTAGGATTGTAAGTCTTAACAATTTCCCATTCATCTATGTCCTTAGAAACCCCAACCTATGATGCCATTTCCATCTCTTATCCATCATTAGTTCATGTTTCCCTTTAAACCCATTACCACACATTTTCTTCACCCCATAGTGAAAATCATTCTACAATTTTCATACTTTGACCCTAGTTTTTTTGTACCTTTTGTTCATGATCCCTTCCCATTGCAATTTTTGTGTTATATATCCTAGTGGTATCCATTTTATCACAACCCATGTATCAACCCCTCATGGATTATATCCCTTCTCTTTGCACTACTTTTTATGGCATCACTAATTTATTTAATGTTAATAAAAAATTGAATCAATTTCATAGTTCATTATTTCCCAATTATTGAATGTGAAAAATGTTACTAACCTCAGAAATGGGCCCAGTCCTTGGGTCATATGGATGCATTAGGTAGATTTTATATTACATACTTTATGTGGGATGTGACTGTCTTGAGTGGGGTGTATCTAAGACAAAGGTAATAGAAAAGGTTGAATATGTAGAAAGGATAGACACCATGTAGTGAGACATTAATGGAGGTAGGGAAAATACTATAGGATTGAACAATGGTAGTGGAAGGGGAAATGGTAGAAGATGGCATAATGATGGAAGAAGGGGGATTATTAAATATACAATAATAAGTAATGTAGATGAAGCATTAACACTTATATCTTGTAATCCTTACATGTCCCTTGTGGATTGTTGATAAATAAGTTGTCAATTCTATCTACTAGTTATGTATTATTCATCAATTGAGAAAAACTAGCAAGTTCATTAGAAAATTCTTCTTCAACATAGGCGTGATGATCATAATCATCGCTATTATTCTCAATATTATAATTATAATAAATTTTAATTTCAAAAAAGGTGGTATCCATGTTAGGGTTTAGACAAGTACTCTTTGCTTAAAAAATATAAGGATTACAAGTAACTCATAGAATACACAATGATTAGGGATTATGAAAGATATGAAAATAAAGCATAAAAAATAATTGCATATTTAAAAAAAAAAAAAAATATTGTATCAAATTTGAAAATAAAGATATAATAAGGTAAACTAAAGGTTGAATAAGGTAGGAAAAAATGTAAATCATTGATGAAGGGTACTCCCCTTATAATTTGAAACTGACAACAACAACAAAGAATTATACAAAAGAAATGCAAGAAGGAAGCAAATATTTTCTATTATCATTGAAATGAAAATGAAATTACAACATTACAATTGACATCTCATTGGCTTTCTAATTACATAATTCTGTAAATCTATAAATTGGAACCACAATCTACTCTGCTCTACCCCCCCCCCCTCTGTAACCCCATTTGCATCCTTTAGAATGTGTAACTGCCTTGGAATCTTTCAGAAAGTGTAACCCCCACAAGAAGATATTTCTGAAAGAAAAAAAAATGTCGAATTTGGTAGTGCAACTTCGTGGGGTCATAACTTTCAATCCGACCATTAGATTTTCAATAATAATACCTTTTTGGAAAGCTCTCAAGAAGGCACTTGATGCAAAGTAGTATCTAAAGGTAGAAATTTTGGTTTTCCACCAATTTTTGGGCACATCTGGTGTGTCTAAGTGCCTCAAATTTGACTTTCAATGTTTTTAGGATTTTTGGAAATTCAAATTTTAATATCACAAATGACAAATGATACTGAAGTTATTTCTTCACCATTAGCTTCAATTCACCATTCTGGAGGTATGTGTAAGATTTTGTATCCAACTGTGCATAAATACAAACTTACTACGAATAGTAACCCTGCCAAATTTATCCCTTATTGAAAAGAAATATTTTTTTTGGGTGATGCAAGATTGCTCTTACACCCTAGATGCTCCAAAATCAACCATAATATATATATATATAACAATAAAATAGTAATAGAATATGATTATCATTTCATCCATAGAAAGATTTAGAAAATTATAAGGTGATATAAAAAACTTAGATTTGGAACCCTAAAAACAATGAAATTGTAAGTTACTCTAGGATGTGTAAGAATTGATGGGTTCGCTAAAAATGTAAAGGAAAATACATTTTCTTTAATGTTAATCTAGGTTCATTTAATAATGCACCAAACCAAGCATAAATCAACATATATTAATTAATTATTTCTAGGAATAGATTGTTAAAAATCTATTCACAAAATTTAATGTGGAGGAGAGGTATGCTTATATATGGGAACTATGATGATGAAATAAATATGATGCAACATAGAACTCAACCAGTGCCCAAGTACAAAAATTACATGTCATGAATACTTATATTATTTGAATCTTTATGAAAACTTAGAACTCTCTATGAGTTAATTTTGTGACTTTGGATTAATTTTGCACCAAGTAGAATTTTTCCTATAACCTACAAATATATTCGAGTGAAATGTGTATTTCTATTATTTATTTTTTTGCACTTCATTAACTATTGAGGATTGGTAGTATTTAAAAGAACCTTAGGAAGATCAAGGATTCCAAGGGCCAAGTTCTCCTAGATTGAACCCCATTCATGGACTAGCTCTATATTCATGATAAATATTAGTAGATAATAGGTAATCATGCAAGTAATCTAGATGTTGATAATGTTGCAAAATATTATTGCTTTTAATAATTTGAATAAAAAATTTCCTATTAAAATTCCCTTTGTATGCCCTAGTATTTTGAATGACAATTAAATGATATTTTAATACTCAAATAGATGTCTTTAAATACTAAGAGATAACAAACTATTTTACAAACATGTACCAATTTGGATCTCAATAGCTACAATGAAAGGACAAGAGTCAATCATTTTAATTTTAAAATTTTAATTTTTGGGTTAGATCAACAGTGTGTGGGATCAACCCCAAACATTGTTCAAATGAGTTAGGGCAAGAAACATGGAATCTAGGGATCATGATGAATGTATGAATATTGGGGCTATTAAATAAGGTGAATAGATGTGAATAAGTGTATATAGAATAATGATAAAGATAGATGTAGGGGAATGTAGGTAAGGAAGGATGGATAAATATTATAGGAGGTGACTATAACACAAAACTATGCCATAAATCACTATATAATTATATCCAAAAAATATCTCAAAATAAACCCAAAATTAAATAATATTTAGCATAAGTATAGATTTTTTTCCTAAACACTTGTTGGTGGGATATATTTTTTACTCTAAGGATGGTGGTCCTCCTATGATCTCCCTAATGTTGGACCCAATTGTGGCCATGGAAGCCCCTATTCCTATGACAACTCCCTCTTTTAATTGGTGTGGTTTTGTTGACAACTTTGATTTATGTAGAGATTTCCTTTGTTTGGTGTGGATGCTCTTTCTATAATGTGCAATAACTTCATGGTATGTGATGGTGGATCCATTCCTGCTACACCTCCATTAGTTTTCAAGTAGCTTCCAATTGCTTCAGTTAGGCATTTTTCCTCTATGCAAGTGTCATCTTGGGTCAAGAAGATGATGGAGGTTATCTTCCCTTTCCCCTCCATTTGATGATTTGGTCAATGAGGTGTCTTGGACTCTAGTCCAAAGAATGAAGAGAAGTCTTCCCAAGTAGTTTTTTAAGTCACATGCCTGACTTAAGGGTGTGTTACTGGCAAGATTAGGGTCTAGCATTGTGTAAGTTTCATCCCATTTTGTTTAGGGTGTCAAGTTCCCTCTGAAACTTGAGTTGTTTGACTTATGGGTGTCTTTTATTTTTCTGTTGATCAGCAATCTCATTGTTGATGTATTGTTGTATTTGGGTTTAGGAGCCTATCAAAACTTATAATCTAAAGGATTTATGATCCTTTCCAAAAAAAATTACTTTAACCAAAACATAAACATAGAATTTTCACCATTGCAAAAGCATAATCCTATAAATTGTAAGCTTAAAAAAAAACTGTTATTATATGTAAAAAATAATGATATATCAATAATAAAGATTCTATCTAAAATCTTCACATCTAAAGTAAAAATATTTTTAAAAAAGAGTTGATGAAATAATCTTGTACCTTGAAATCATTATAACATTAGTTTTGTATGGTTGTATCTTGAAAATATTATAGCATGTATATACCCACTGGTTTCCCTTATATTTTTATCCTGAATGTCTTAATCTTGTGGTCTAATTTGTTTGAGCTCACTTGGTACATATATGTACACGTAGTTTGAAGAATCTTTCAATAAAATAAAGAGATATTATCTTTGTTAATCCACATTCACTTTGTGGAATGAATCTTTAGATCTTGTCCAGTTTTTTTTGCTTTTGTCTTTTCAATTAAGCAACTAATATATTAATGAGAAAGAGAAGCAATACAAAGGGACAGAGTCGCAGCTGTCAACTACAAGATAGCTCACAAAATATCAAACAAGAATGTCACAATCATAGAACATAATTAAATACAACTGTAAGATTACATTAGAAAATTGGACCCAGATTTAAGGGTGTGTTTAAAGATTATGATTAACAAGGAATAATTAAGCAAAACATATATAGATTACAAGCATGCACGAGTTTCCAATAGTTTTTTCATACTATTTAAAACTAAGACTTCATGGAATATATCAGAGAATCCAAAGATTTGCAACTGTCCAACTCAAGGGAAGCTCTATAAGATTAAGGGCTTGAACAATTCATTATGAAGAAGATTAAGCATATTATATTACATAATCTTATTTCTACTGTCATGTAGATATTATAAACACTCTTTCTAGAAGTTTCAATGCTTCCTTTTTCAATGAATATTCCTGCAATTTGGTTGTTCTTATGGGAATATAAATGTGAATCTGCAAATCAATTTCAGTATCCTGTGCTCGTGCATTCTTATGCATTCTATATGAGAAGATGTAATTCTCTTTACTTAAAATTATAGAGCTTGAGTTGGTCAATAACACACCTTCTGACTCATAAGAAGATACATTGCATGAGGTCTTAGTTGAAAATAGTATAATAATATATAATCAGATAGATATATATATATATATATATAATTTATTCCTGGTGAGCCATAACATGTGGACGTTTGAACATTCAAAAACAGAATCAGATTTTCTTAAGATAATGTTTCCAGAACAAAATGTTAAGAATAAATTATTAAAATTGAAACAAAATTATGATTAATTTGATTGTTCAGAATCACATTGAACCCACTTGTATAGTATTTTTATCAAAATTAATTTAAAATCTTTTAAATAGAAATTTTTAAAAAATATATAAAATTTAAGCTGGGTAATTTGTATAATATAGTTTTACAGTTATAGATTTTACTTTTTATTTGTAGAAATAATATTTGACAGTTCAGATGAATTTTGATTAAGGATATAACTTTTTTTTTAGATTATTTTGTTATTCCAAATCTATTATATCTATAAATAGAGATTTATCTTTATCTACATTGTCAATCTGAAAACTTGGTAGTTTTGATGAATATAGTTTAGAGTTTATTATACAAGGATCATTGCCTTAAATTGATTTAGTGATTTTAGAGGGTCAAATTTTGGATTATTATCACCATTTTAGGTAAATCAATATTTTTCTATAGGTTGAGTCAATCCATCACTTTCCATACTATTTGGAGCCTATATAGTGAACATAAGGCACATAGTGATAAGATCCCAACCTATAATAATGAAAATAATATATGTGGGCCAATATGTGCAGAAGATAGATCTCACACAACACAAGATGTTTGTGGGCCAATATGCCTTAATATCTAATATATGCCAAAATAGACTAAACACTTAAGGTAGGGCAACACCATATAATACTCCTTACGGAAGAAGTCACTCCACGCTATATCTCTAAGAAATCCCAAATACAATATCATACTTCACACATATCTTACAATGATAATCACCTCCTCCTAATAATACAATTTAGGGGTAATCCTAATGAAGGCCTACTCAACTCTTGATATAATTAATTACACAAGTTATTCAAATGACTCAATATAGCTAACTTAAGGGATGTGTGCCACATGTCGACATCTCCATCCATCTAAATACATTATAATATCTCATCCCTAGGTACATAGCATGGCATCCCTCCTTGAGATGTTTCATCCTTGAAACATGAGAAGAAACTAAATAGTATGATTGTCACAAGTTATTAGAAATATGATGTCATGATCAATCATCTAACAATCCATAGTTGATCCTTTTTTCTTTTTTCTTGATATTTCTTAGATACCATCCTTAATCCATATTCTATTGTACCCCTTTGACTCCATTCTCGTCATAGTAAGTCCTCATTTGCTTCCCTAGGTAGCCATTACTTCAATGATACCACTGATTAGTATAATTATTTTTTTATTCGATGTAGGTCCATAGTAATTTCCTTGTCAATTCCATATAATATCATGTATCTGTGATAGTTTCCTCCATGATTCCTTCCTCACAATGATGTGGATGCCTATATATTGCACCCTTTTCCATCTTTGGAACCTTCTTTGATTCTTCACCATTTCCTACCACATATTTTTTTGATTCCTTAGTAGAATTATTTGTCTCTTCATTTTTTTCAACATCTTGATCCTCTTGCTTTTCCTCTAATTCATTTTTACAATCTTCATGAAATTCATGAATTTTCTCCTCCTTGACTTTATTTTGGACTTCTTTATGTGTAATGTTAGGATGTACTGTATTTTTTTCCTTCTATACCAAAACTTCATGAACTTCTTTTGTATATTGATATTTATTATTCACAAAGATTCTAACCAAGGATAACCAAGAACAATATACAACCCATCCATATCCAAAACATTAAATTTTGAATGTAATACATACTTATCCATAAAGAGCTTTAAATTTTCAAATTTTTGAATATCCATACCTAATATGTGATTGGGTATGTGCAGAATTATGATGGGCCAAAAAGTGGTGATATGATGGGTATGTGTAGGGTATGTAGCTGATGACTTTTTTTTACCCAAAACTAATTAAACGAAAAGGGTTTTTAAAGGTGATTCTCAACTTTCACCAATATATAATTATGTTTTACTTTGAATGTAATAAGTAATTATTATTCATTTTCTATTTGAATTACGACGAAAGTCCTAATTGATAGGTTGATTGAAAAAATCTATAGCTTTCAAACGGTATCACATTTTTAAATTTGAAACATGTGTCACATTCTATGTTTTGCATACTATAGGATTAAAAAAAATTGAATTTCATGAAGCTTTGACCAAGTTAAGGTGGTCGGACAAGTTTTATATTTTTTAAAATTTGTAATAAAAATTCATAATTAATTATTTACTTAGAAAAATTAAAAATATGCATCACATGGACATGATTCCTACTTATATAAAAATCTTATAAAAAATATTATCATTTTATTGTGGTTAGGTGGTGGACAAACACCTACTTTTTTTCCCTGAAATTTAAGTACCTTTGCATTGAAATTTCAAATTTTCACTAAATAGATTTTTTTTTAAATAAACCTAGTAGTTTAGAAACTACATTCAATTTGCTACAAATTTTATTCTTACATATTTTTGAAATAATATAGATAACTTATTCAAATTTTTACGCCAAGTTGCATAACTCTAATTTTTATAATTTTTTTGCCACTTAAGGGCTTGTTTTTTCCATGATGATCCTACACATACCCAATTGTCCTTGATGTTCTTTGCTTGTACATGTAACTTCTCGGCTATTTCTATGTTGATGAATTTATACTTACTGCTATGGTTTATAGAGACAATAGCCTTTTCCTTTTGAATGCACCCATAAAATTTAAGGATTGAATCTTTCTTCCTTGGAGCTAAAGTGCATGTACTTGTATCATCTCCATGTTCTTTTAAGCTTTCTCCATGTTCTTTTTCTTCTTCCTCCTCATCTTCATCATTTTCTTCCTCCTCTTGCTCATCATTTTCTTCCTCTTCTTCTTCATTTTATTCATTATTTTCTTCCTCCTCTTCTCCCTTTTCTCTATATTCTTCCTCTTCTTCTGTTTTTCTTCCTCCTCTTCTTCCTCTTTTTCCTTTTCTTCTTTATTTTCTTCACCATCTTCTTCCTCTTCTTTATTTTCTTGCGTATCTTCATCCTTGTCTTCTTTATTTTCTTCCTTCTCTTCTTTTGGATCCCATCTATCTAAGAAATCGTGTTCTAGTTCATCCAAGGAAGAAATATCCATATCCAATGGTAAATACCACAGTGTGTAAGGTTCACCTCTTAATAAACACAAAAAAAATATTTTCCATAATATATTTTTATCATAAGATATTTTATATTTGATCCACCATTACAATGCATCTCCACTTCCATCAAAATTAGGAACATCCATTGAAACGCTTGGGTTTAAGGAAAAATGCTTTCAATAGATTTAATTTTTTTATCAAATTCAATTGACCCAAATTTGATCTGACCAATAAATGATGAAGTTGGCCTCAAATTAAAAGATCCTATTAAGACACTGCTAATGAATTTTGATGACCTTTTTCATAAATGTAAAAATTTCAATAAAATACCTTGATTTGCAACCTAAAAGGAAAATTTATGAAAATAAATAAAATTGCAATTACACAAAATATGATGATAAATTCTTGTTTTTTTTACTGTATCATCCTTGAATTATCTTTTAACTTCAATAGAAAATTTGTTTGAAAATTCACATTTGTATGAAAATTATAGGGGAATCTTCAAAAACTAGGGTTTCCTCCACTTTTTCCCAAATTGATGCTCTAGTACCACTTGATAAGATCCAAAAATATAACAATGAAAATAATATATTGCAGAAGATAGATCTCAAACAACACAAGAGATTTTTGTGGGCCAATATGCCCTAATATCCAATATATGCCAAAATAGAGTAAACCCTTGAGGTAGGAAAACACCATACAATACTCCCTATGGAAGAAGTCACTCCACACTATATCTCCAAGAGATACCAAATACAATACCATGCTTCACACATATCTTACAATGATAATCACCTCCTTTATATAGACCTCCTCTTAATAATACAATGGAGGGGTAGTCCTAACAAAGGCCTAATCAACTCTTGATATAATTAATTGTAACACAAGTTATTCAAATGACTCAATATAGGTAACTTAAGGGATGTGTGCCCCATTCCAACATCTCCATCCATCTAAATACATTACAATATCATATCCCTATGTACATAACACATAGGGTTTAATTCAAGGTGGTTCCACAAACCCACTTTGACTAAGTCATATAAATTGTATGTCCACCAAATTTGGCATAACTACTCATTTTGCATAATTTTTTATTGATTTGAATAAACTTATAAAGCTCAACAAGGATAAAAATAGGATGAGGGAGATAACCCATGAAGATGAGGGGACTATATGTAGATTATAACCCATCAAGTATTTTTCTATTCTTGCTTTAGGATTTTTTTATTTTTATAGAAGTTAAAAATAAGGGTTTTGAAAGGATCACATTACCTTTTAAAACGAGATAGATAGGAATGATTTAATGTAACATAAGAATGTAACAAAGAAAGACATCGAAGCAACAAGAGCCAACAAAGAACAAAAGATAGTAACTTAATACAAAAAATAAGCAGCACAAAGTATTGTCAGATGTTAGTGAGCATTTAGCTTCATATAACAAGAGAATCAAAATTAGAAAGTCACCAAACCAAACATATGTCATTCCACACACCCCCCACTCCTCTCTACTTATATAAGATCTAGAATGCAAGTGTTGTGGGGTCAAAACAAGTTTTATTTGCTTTTCTTAAAAGAACATATATATATATATATATATATATATATGGCTCTACAAAAATTCACCACCATGATAGATTCACCACAAGGAAAATTCACCACCAGCGATTCACTGCCACGAAAAGTTCATCGCATTAAAATTTTGTGATTAATTTCCCATGGTGGTGAATTGGTGTTTATGAATTTTCCTTGCAGCAATGAATTTTTCCGTGGTGAATTGTTGGTGGTAAATTTTCTGACGGTGAATTTCCTTCATGCCATATATATATATATATATGAAATATTTTCATTCTTAATATTCCAAGGACACTTTTTTGGAATTTTTGGTTTTAATTTTTAGATTTTTTTTAATGATGAAAATTAATATGAAGTTTATAAAATAATAATATGATATAAAATTGCTAATAAAATTATTCTAAATTTTTTATTATATATAAATTTGATATGTAATTAATATAAAATAATATATAAACTTGATATTAAATATAGAAATTTAATATGAAATTTGTAAATTTTGATAAAAATCAATATAAACTATGAATGATATAATAATAAGATAAAAATTTATTAAATTTTAATTTTATATAAACTTGGTGTCAATTTATACAATTCAAATATAAAATTAATATAGAACCTTTTTTGCTAAATTAACCTAGGATGGTCTCCCAAGAGCCACAAAAATATAGCATTAGTTGACTAGATCCATACCTCAAAACCAATATTTATTTCAATTTTCAACCCACCCTATGATAGTAGTAAACCAAATAGTGATGTATATATCTTAAATTGTAATTCTGCAAACGTGTAACACATAAAAAGTTATAAACCACATCACCCAAATAGACCCAATAGCATATTCATATATACTAGAGGGAGAATAAATAACTTCAACTCTCCCTCATGAGTCTTTGAAGAATAGTAATATAACATTGGGTAGGGGAAAATTGTATAGGCTCCCTTGATACTCAACTCATTACCATAGCTCTTACAATTATGATCCTATATAAGTATCTAAGTATTTTTATAATTTCATCTTCACAAACTTAACAACAATAGATTGGGATATTGAAATTAGAATCATTATAAAGTATTACCTTTAGTTTGTAGGACTTATTTTCTATAGTGCAATGTAGTTGGAAAAAAATTTCACTCAATCCATGAAGGTGGTTTAGTTGACAATGGTGAAAATCCTCCACATGGGTGATATCTTTATGCAATACAAAGGTATTTGTAATCATAGAAAGCATTGTAGTTCTACTAATGGATTTTCCAACATCAAAAACATGTTTTGTATCCACTAATTAAATGTATTCCCAGAGGATCTTGGACACCACCTATTTGATGCTAATAGATGAAAATCAATCCAGCTCCTTCTATAGCTCTCATGTGTGTGTCACTTCTTCTCTAGCTCTCATATGCTCATCACCCATAACTAAATTTTTGGACTAGCAATCTCTTTTTCTAGTTAGTTAGTGAAATTTCCTTAAATTTATTTTTCACCTAGATACTCCTTCACCATGTGGCCCCCAATTTGGATGCATCTACTATGAACCATCTCCCTTGACTTCCCCTTACCACTATTAGAGGATAAATTCAGTTTTCTTCTCTACATCCTCACATGATCAAATCTCTCAAAAGCACCAAGTCATCAATAACCAAAATCCCTATAAAAACATGTTCACCACTCCAACATAGCATACTCCTTTCCCTACGTCCTAATTCATTGCATTGTCCAACCAATAATGGGAATGTGAAAATAATAAAATTCTTTGTTTCACACCTTTTAAAAAAATGATTGTGTCATCCTCTTACATATCTAAAAAGTCGTATCTTTAGTATATATCAAAGTAAGATAGTTCTAAAATAGGCCAAATATCAATCCAAGGTAGAACTTATATTAAAAATGATATTAAATTGATATCAAAATTTATTTAAAATATTAATTTTTTATGTAATTGATATAGAATAAATGTTTGAATGACTCAATAATAGGTTGGAAATCCTTGGAATAGGCACATTTGAATGGTAAATTATTTACAATTATCTTGAAACAAATATTGAGCAAGGCTCTATATTTGGAATGAAGGTGGTCGTAGAGGAAATAAAGTTGTACTATCATAACATATGATCATAGTGTTGATCATCAAAGCTTGCGCTTCTCCAATAGCCTTATGGGAAATTCAACAAGTGGGGAACCAATTTGCACCTCACTGAATGACCTCCAAGATTTTTATAGAAAGCTATCTCTTCTTTGTGTTTGGGGGAAAAAGGTAGAAAGAAATGTGAATAAAACATAAAAATGGAGATGTACCAAAGCTTTTACAACATTTCAAACCCTAACTATTCCTTATAACTAATATGATAGACACAAAATATTGTAGACCCTTCATTGTTGGGAAGAGAACGAGCAACAAAGGCTAGAGAAAGCACAATGTAGTCTTTAAAATCTTCCTATGGGAAGCACCCATTAAGGTCCAATCAGACATAAGAAAACTCTAAAGATTAAAAGAAAGATTCAAAAATTTTACAGAATCCTTCTTCCTTTACAGCATAATATGGAAAATGGCATACCCTTTATATAAAATGGAAGAGTTCAATAGACATGATCCAATTTTAGAAAGCTAGCACTCAATATAGAAGCTTACCAACATCTAAATTAGTTATCTGAACTACCAATGCAAACCTTTAAACAAAATGCTTTTAATATGAATGAAATATGAAAAAGAAATTTGACAAAGGTCATAGCATGCACAATTTCAAAGATTTATCCCAAATAGATAAAACTTCTATGATATATAAACTGAAAACGAAGGTTGGATGCCAATCCAATGATAGTTTGAATTAAACATAACATGCTAGAGAAAATAGCAGTAATCTAGAAACACCCTCCTACTTCTGAGAAAATAGGACCCTAATAATATCTATATCCTTTGAAAATATTTTTGAAGCAATAGCTAAAATCTAAAAACCAAACTTCAAAAAACATTTTTAACTCAATGTTGCGAACCCCCATTTATATCCAAAAGAAGACAACACCACCACAAACATTCCAAAAGCATAAATTTCCAAATGCCTACACCTGATAGCTCATAATTTGATCTTAGATCTTGATTAGATTGTAGCAATCTTCACTCATTAAGTCTCACCTACTTCATTAATGGTTTTAGATATTTTATCAAAGATAGTTGTCAGAAAATAATTAGATTTTAATACAGCCTAGAAAAAATATGATCTATCAACTATGGAGGTTGATGACACCAACTCGAAGGTTCCACCCTAAAAGTAATATGCCCATCGTGCCTCCTGATAAACTTTGCCCAAAAGATCATTCCACAAAAATACAAACCACCCAATGTAAATAGATAACATGTCAAGTGAGAGAGGGATCTTAGACTTGTGAGAATGGTTTTGAAGAAAATCTAGGCCAAGCTGACCCATACCCTAGTTCATACCCAAAAGGAAAGTGATTTCTATATAAATCCATGCAACCACCACGTGGCACATTGTGTGCCTTTATGTAGGAGCAGTCTTTGTCATTTGGGCATGGATTTATCCCAAAGTGGAAAAGAGTAAGGGCCAAAAACCAAAGAAAATTTTAAAGGAAAAATTGCTTTACAGTTCTGATGAATCTCAGGGGACCTTCACTTGTGGAGGCATGAACCTAGACCTCTAGTAATTCTTGGAGTTTGAGGAAGGCGGAGTGTTGGACCTCCCAATCTAAATCAGTGGGTTGGATGAGGGATTGAGGACTTCCTTAAAAGAAACCCCTCCCCACCTTAATGAAATAGCTCCGATGTGATAATTAAGTTGAGAAAGGGGAAGGATTTCTCTCTCGATTTCCTCAATAGTGGGTGATAGGCTTAGACCTGGGAGTGTTGTGGAAGCCTAGATTTTGAGTTTGATTGCATCTATGATCTGCTCGATTGATAATACTCCTCCATCTGATGAGAAAGAGTGGGTAATCTAGATTCAAGCAAAATTTTGAGCTCCTCCTTAATATCATTCACCTTCCTATTCAACACTACCTAGAAATCTTTATTTTTTTATGTGACTTTATAGTAGTTGATGAATTCACTTGCTTTCCTCAAGGTTGTCCTTCGATCAGGAATTATGACATCTCTTAAAGCTTCTTTGGTTTCCCTACATAACTTGGAGATCATGCTCTTTGATTCCTTAGCCTAGGGAGCGTATATATGGAGAATTTGGTCGACTGTTGGGGTAACCTTCTCGTTTAATTCCTAATCATCCCTCTAAAACTATGAGACTACTTTCAGGGTAGCAACTGCAACTATGATCCTCTCCCAATCTCTTTGACATGAGTCTATAAAATAGACTGGATCTCCTATTTTTCTTTTTTTTTCCCTTTCTACTTTTGAATGGGCCTTTTGAAGATTGTTGGAGGCTTGAGATTGGATGCTATCCAATTCTTTCTACATGTCCTCCTTTTGCTGATCCAGCATCCGTAACTCTTTTTGTAGCACATCGGATACACCATTTACTCTAGTTATATATTTGTCTATCTTCTTTTGTTTGTGTTCATATTATGCATTTGTCTCACATTCGATAGCAATCTCACCCTTTAATTTCTCCATCTCAACATGAAGACAATCCTTATTATTTTGGGCCTCTTCAAGCAACTTTGTCACTTCCCCTTGCTAACCCTATAACTACCTTAGGTGGGCCATTTCCACATCCTTTCCCTTGATTTTTTCTGCAATTTTTCCACCGTGTCTTTTAAATTTTCCCATTTTACCTCGTGCTTCTTCATTTTTTTGTCCAACTTCCCATAGTCCGTGTAGACCACCTTCTGAGTGGCTTTATCCAGAACCACTTTTTCGTGTGGGAAAGTCTAACTTAAATCAAGGCCCACAACTCAGATATCATAATCTTTAGACTAAATTTCTCCTTCTGGATTGGATTCTAGTAACCTTACGATAACAATCAGCAAAGAATTATGATCTTCATAAAAACAAGCCTCAATCTTCTGAGTGGTTGTTTTTGTTGCGGCCTTTATCTATATTTTTTGTTTTCTCGCTTTTTAGGCCTACTTAGTTGCATCCAAATGGATTCAGAGACTCTATGGTGTTTCAATAATTTGTGCAGCAATTGAAGGACCTGGAGGGAGACTAAAAAGGGTGATGGAAGGAGAAGCTTTGGTTGTATGAGACTGCACAGAGGTGAAGGGGAGCATTATCATGGGAAAAGGTGAGATTCCATATATGGACTAAAAGGGAGGGATACCCATCAAAGTGAAAGGGGAAGTAGGCAGAAAAAGAGACATTTTCCTAGTAGTAGATGGGTTTGGTGAAACTAGCAGCATGGATGCTTCAGTATTTTTAGTGGGGTCCCTTGATAGGGCAATTAAAGAATCAATTGTAGCCAACATGGATGATGCTTGTTTGGTGCACGGGGTTTCTTCATGGGGTTCATTATTGAATATGGTTGGGGGTATGTTCAAAATGAGGATATCAGAACCCATGGACGAAGGACTCCTTTTAGTAGATGAGGGTGGAGGAACAACTAAAGATGTAGAATAAGAAAGAAGAGCATGATCAAAACTTACCTCAGCTGCTGAAGTTGAATGTGCTAGCAGAGTAGATTCCACCTCTTCCTCTCATTTGCTTGATATGCCTGGTTCACCTAAGTCCTGAACCTATCTCCGCTTCGTATGGGTGGAACTGGTGAATTTAGATTTCTTGGAAGTCAATCCTATCAAAACTTTGGCTTATGTAGCCATTGCAGACCTCTTTGGGGACCATTAGGTACTTTTTCCCTTAAGTCGAGTGTTGGTGGAAGATGCGATCTATGAGCCCTTCTATTTCAACCCCTTTCCTTTCCCTTTTCCTATGTCAAGCTCTTGAGGCTAGGATTTGTAGAGTGGAAGTTCCTCTAGTCCAATCTCCTAATCAAACTTAGGATTACTATCATCTGTGTCAGCCTCCTTTTCATAGATTTGGTCAAACTTCTCATCATATGGCTTAACATCTCCATACATGGCACTGAGGAATTTAATTTCCTATTGGTACCTCCAAAAAAATTTCTTTCTTTCCAACCATCCTAGGTGCTTCAGTTGTGTGTTAAGGGACTTGCCTATTGGGATGCTTGGTACTCTGCCACCTTGACATGGAATTCAAACCATGGTGGTTGGTCAAATGGTATGAAGGCCAAGTCAATGTAAAACTTTGGCCTCTCCTCAATTAGGTTCATTCTTGATTCAAAGTACCCCTGCCTCTCATGCCTTATAGTCAGGAAATGCCTTATAGGGTTGTAACTCCATGTATCACAAATGAGGACCAAGCCTAGGCAAGCCAATTTTCTAGTAAGCATCTCTTACTTCTCCCTTTTCACAAGTGTTACCTAAGTATTGGCAATGGTGAGGGGAATTGGGTAAAGCATTGTCTT
Source organism: Sequoia sempervirens (assembly GCA_007258455.2). NCBI lineage: Eukaryota > Viridiplantae > Streptophyta > Pinopsida > Cupressales > Cupressaceae > Sequoia > Sequoia sempervirens. The sequence goes on along the minus strand of VDFB02000003.1, from coordinate 143,294,878 downwards.
GTGTCTTCCGGTGCCATAGGATTTGTCAGCAATAGTTGCTTGACAACATGCCTCTAAAGAAAAAGTCCTATTTGTTACAAATTTAGGGAGCCTAAAAGGATCCTCAAAAAAACCATGGAATTTGATGAAGTAATCCACCGAGGTTTGTCAGCTTTTCATCCATTGTAAGACTTCAGGGGAAAATGACCTAAAGGGTGTGAATAAAAAATCTACGAGCACTAGTCTCAAGAAGTAATCCATAAACGAGTAATAATCCCATGTCTTTGAAAGCACATGGGTCCAGACTGAAATTGGTTGGTACGCACCCTTTACATCAAACTTAAATAGTGACAAATGCCTTTCAAAAAACTCAAGGTTTAATGCAAGATCAAATGTAGGTAAAAAAAGAAGAATACCTAAATTTAAAAGCAGTTTCATAACTTCTTAATTGTTCCAACATCTTCTCAGCTATTACATCAGCAAAATAAAAAAACTTTTGACTTTTCTCCCTCCTGAGCATGAAATCCAAGCCCATGTGGAAAGCATAAACCATTTCATCATCATCAAAGCCATAGATATAGACCAACATTACAAAAACAACATGTACATCTGGTTTGAACTTTCTACGTACCAAAGGGAAGATGAGTTGATTTCCTTCTGACCTCTCTTATGTTTCATCCTCATAAAAATTCAACTATCTAGTTCTAGTCTTCCAAAAATATTCCATTGTTCAATGCTCGAATCTTTTGGCACCCCAGTCTGAAGGGATACATAACATATCTCAGATGTTCACTGTGTTGATTGTAACCCTTAACTTGCTACCGATTATAACCCCTACTTCTTTTTCCAACCTCATAACACATGTATCCATCAGCTCTGGACATAGCCTGTGTATAGTGGGCAACATGAATTGTGGAAAACCACAATACCAGATTCATAAGGCAAAGCCTTCAGTTCCCCCATACTTGACCATTCTTTGTATTGCCCCTTCCCTAAGGTCTTTAGGGTTCATATGACACTTTGGGTCAAAAATATTTTTTGCAAAATCTAGGACCACTTCCTTCTTAATGAGGTCGCCTACTAGTATAGTTTTAGTATGAGGAAAATGTTTCTCTTCCTATGTTGACGTATTAGTAAATGAATCCCTCCCAAATATGTTGGTGTAGCCTGGTCTATTAGACAAAACTCCAGCTTGTCGACCAGAAGATGTTGCTTATGTCATTGTTGCATTGAAGGATTTTTAGAAAGCTTCCTCAAAGAAGCGAATGCTTGCTATTTTCATTACTTAGCAAAAAAATTATTTTTGGGTGCATTCAATTCTCTTGCATGTACATGCAGTAAGGCGTTGTTACAACTAGCTCACTAAATGCTTCCAACTAGGTGATATGTGTGGATTAGGGATCTATATCCCTTGGGAATGCAAACTCTATTGGGAGAATGTATTTAGTGCATTCCCTTTGCCTCCCTTTTCATAAATAAGCTCTATGAGTTGGGAAGCTTGCTTTCAGCCATGAGAAGTGTGATTTAAGCAATACAAGGTACTCCAAAAAGACATGCATATTTAATTTTTTAGAGATTAGCACTTTAATCAATGTCTTTTTGTATGAGAAAGCAAGATAGCATTGATGACGACAATGGACACATGGTGGCAATCGGTACATGTGAGCATTTACTCCTAATGCTCAAATTTATTTCTCAAGGCTTGGTGCCATATTTTCCATAAAATTCATCTTTTGCCTTCATGTTGCCTTGATATTTTCTTCATTACAATCTGGTGGGAGATGGATTTTCCATTTGTTGAGCTCGTTAGCACACCTTTTCTATAAATAGCCATGCCACCTTAGTGAAAAATTGATAGCAACCAGGGGACGTCCTACAACGCACTCAACACAATATCAACCAACAACAACACTTGTCAGATCATCAAACCCTCAAACTCACACTATCTCATCAAATCCACTCAATTCCTTATAGCTCTACAATCCCACTCAATTGGGCATATCTTCTTGATGATTTCCTTTCATATCAGGAACAATAGGGTTTCAAACACCCTTTTGGAAACACAAACACATATCAATCAACAACCATAGGGTTCTTTGTAGCAACCCACTCAAAACTGGATTTTAACGCCAACTAGCCCTCAAATTAGGCCTATTTTGCAAAGGGACATGTCCTAAAACCTTTCCAAAATCCATGAAACCATGTGGGAAGAAATTTGTATGTATTCAAACTAAGGATTCCACAACTTTCTTTTAGAAACTCATTCACCAAAGTATCAAAACCAAAAACCCTCCTTTTTACCCAAGAAACTAGGGTTTTATTGGAACTCACACATCCAATCTTCAAACAACCTAACCAATACCTCAATCAGGTCCAACTAGGCCTGCAAAAACTCAATCCACCAAGAAAACTTGCTGCCCCAACCCTTTTCACACTTTGACATATCAAAACCTCTCTTTTTCACATGGAAAGCTCCATTTTTCACACTAGGGCTTCATGCCCAATACATCTCTCGACCTCCCCTGCACTCACAAATCAAGAAAAGCATCTAATCCTACAATATCAGTCCCATTACACCTAGTTACAATGATCACAGAGGATGGAATGGGTTTTAATTTGTAGTGGTAACTTCAAACCCTTGAAACTCAAAATACAGACCAGTCTATAGTACTTCTGCAAAATATGCCCTTAACTCTAATGTGGAACACTCAAAATAGATTTAAAGTAATGCTAACACATATATACAACAAAATTTGAAATATTTTGAAACAAAAATCAATATACAATCCGTACACTGGCTGTTGATGAGGATAAAACACAAAATTTATTGAAAAAGCAGAGTTTTTATTGATGTTTCTTATTTCCAATCTACAAGAACAACCTCACATCGATGATTTTCATTACATATATACTTTTTCCCTCTAAAAATAACTATCTAACTTCCACAAACTTCTTTTGAATTTTCGTGACCGTTGGACTTCCTTTTTACAACTTTTCAATTTTGCATCTTTTGCACAATTAGCAACTTTTGCACTTTTTTGCATTTTTTGCAATTCAAACCTTCTAGACACCTAGACATTTAAATATCATCAAATATGACTTATTACAATATAAAATGGTCTTAAAGACCTTATTCAATGCATTTTCCTCAAATTCCTAAATTCTACTCCTCAATAACCTAAATTGACAAAAATATTTCAATGGTGCCCCTACACCAAAAACTCACTTGAATTAGCTGTTAAGTCAGTAAGATTTGCTCACTATATTCTCCATTCCACTAGCCTTAGCTCACTTTCTACTATGATTTCTAGCCTAGGTACCCCTATTCGGAACTTACCATGAAGGTTGCAATATTTTTTCGTGGGTGAAGTTAGCAGCGATATAATTAAGTGTCTAGTAAAGAAGAACAACCACCTCATCATTGTGGCATTAAAAGTGGGTGCTTGGTAAAGATTACATGAAGGATGAAAACCAGTCATGATGAAACTCCAACATCATCTCCTGATTTGTGGCCTCCATGGTTGATTTGGACATCTCCAAATCCTAGATAATCAAATTGTGTCATGCCATGTTCGATTCAACATATTTGGATGGGATCAACAATATTATGCAAGTGGTCATCCCTGGTGGCAGCATTCTGAGTGCCATGGACCTTTGTAGGCATGTTGATTATGGGGAGGAGGTGCCTTGGTTTCCCCTTCTCACTGACTTTCACACCATGGACCTGGAGAGGCATCATTCGATGTCTGAACCTGCAGCTTCCTTTCGAGGGAGTATGGCATGGAGCGCATTCTCGGGCTTGACTTGAAAAATCACTTAGAATTTCTAGTGTACAATTGTGGTACCAAGGAATGAGTTTTGTGTCATGTTGAGCTTGTGTGTGCTATGTTGTTAACCACCTTACTACCCTATTGAAGAAAAACCTAGAGAAATTTTGTTTTGACTACTTAGTGATGGATGGAGGCTTCAAACTCATTACTTGTTT